>SCHK01443158.1:0-13074 GCA_004124795.1 Poropuntius huangchuchieni
TGACTTTGCACGATCAGTTTATCTTAAGTAATCTGAATCACATGCACAAATTATGTGTCTACGTGAGGCATGCAAGACTGAATTTTGTACTAAACATCAAAGACTACTAAAAGCATCCTCGGTTGATTAAGCAATTAGTTTCGCAGTGCATTTAGGACCAAACGAATTAGAGCAAATCCGTTCGGAAAAGACAATTAAAGCACAACTTACTCACCTTCTTGACCAAGTTATGCAGAAGGTTAACTTAGGATAGAGCACCGACTCCAACTCAATATTCCTCGGAGCAAAAGTTCACGAATCTGACATTGCACCGCGGATAAGAGTGATCTTCAGGTTGAAAATAATGAGGTCCACATGGATCATCTACGAGTAGTAGTTCGCACCAAAAGCTACAGGTGTTCTCGTCATGTATTGAGTATTCTGAGAAAGCTCACAACAACTTGCCCATCACTGAGTGAGGAACGAGGAATAGTGAAGCCTAGCTTTATTATCTTCAAACCCAATCCCTCACCAGTGAGACATTACACGAGGAGGAAAAGGTCATTCGGTTATTACCGACAGCCGGAGTAACGGAGCGCGCGCTCGCTAACACAAACTTAATGCTCACCTCTCTGAGACGCGCGCGCAAACATGCTATGAGCACTGTACTACACGTTTAGACTCGCTCTCTCTCTCTTTGTTTTAGCAGCTAGGCAACAATTCCGTGGTGCTACTTAGTGTTTTATAGCAGAACCGGTCTGATTCATAAAACGCACAATTATGTATATGCATACATACGTCTGTCATTTTGGCGACAGGTGTTTGTGCACTTGCATCTGTTTGAATCGTAATTATATTAGTACTTCTGAATGCAGGCAAATACACTCTGAAAAATACAGATTCCAATTAGAACAAAAAAGGTTTTCACACCCTGATGCCTTATATAAGAACCTTAAGTTTCACAAATAACTTTTTTGTCTTAAAGACATCTATATAATGGGCTTTAACAGAGCCAGAAGCCAGTATGCTGATATGGAGAACATATCATTTAATAAAAAATAAAAAATTCTCTCAAAAAAGCATATAAATAATTTAGGAATCCTATATAACAAAAATGGTACTTGAGAATGACAAAAAGGTTCTTTGCTGATCATAAGGTGCTGCAATAAATCGCTTTACAGTATATGCAATTTATTAAGTACAGCACCTGTGAGCACATCAGGTGCAGATCAGTTTTTAAATCCAGGAATATTTTGTTCTCATATTAAATCAACACACCTAATTCATTCAGTATTTAAGTGATCAGTTTAGTACTTCATAGACTATTTTGGTTCAGAGCATCTTTAATTGATTTAGAATCATTGATATAATCGAAAACAGCGTTTGCTATCAATTGGACTCAAGCAGCAAACCATAAATGTGTTTCTTTTTAACTCCTATTACACTGGGTATCATTTAGCATCAACTATATCGTTAGTCACTTGCAAAAACAAATGTAGGTGTAAGATAAACTCACCAAGGTGTGTACTTTACACACACACATTATACACTATTTTGTTTTATACCTAAATCTTTCCAGGTAACCCCTGAAACTATTTAAGTGCCCTCGGTGTCCGTGTACTTCTAGTTGGGAATCACAAAAAGTGGAAACATAACAATAAAGAGAAGAACTATAAAACGCATGTCTTGCTGACTGTGTCATCTGTAATCACACATTTAAAAATACCCTTTTTAAGTAAAAAAAGAAAATATTTTTGCATAAATCTACAGTATGTAGCACTAGTGTGTGATCTCTTTCTGAAAGCATTATAGTTATTGGTTTGTCTTCAGTCGTTTAGGCCTAAATTAAGTCGTATTACCCCAGGGCACACAATGATCATTTTCCATTATTGATCATAAACTTTCACGCTTTATGTATGTGATCGCTGTGCACCTGCGAAATCAAAGTCCATGAATATAAAGGCAAAACTGTGCGTGTGTGAGAGAGAGAGTAATACATTTCACTGTTTTCACAGTTTTTTTTTTCCAGTCTGTGTTTCTAAAGCTATTCCTCGCCCATTGGTTACACCTGTTCACTCTAATTAGCACTGCTTGATGCCCATGTTGCCGAGGTAGGATGAATCACAGGCCTTCAGTGCCACCTACCCTCCCTCCCCACACACATATACACACACAGTGAGAGAGAAAAGGAAACATAATCACACACTCACTGTAGAGTTTATTTTCTGTCATGGCCCAAAAGTAGACATTTATCGTCAGCCCAGTTTGGAAGTGACTAAACCGAGAATGTGGAGACGGAGAACTGATGGTAACAGAGTTGGGTAGTGGTAAGATTGTGGCCCCATGCCAATCACTCTCTGCCTAAAATACAGCAGTAATGAGATGGGTCATAAAATGCTCCTCGCTTCCATTATGAGTGATGAGATGCATTAAAGCTGACAGGGTATTACCTGCCAGTAATTAGGTTTTGTCATGGATTGAATTATTTCAAAGCGGGCTATCTTGGTAATCATGCAATTTGCGGGGGAGACGCTTTAAGCTGAGTAAAAGGGAGAGAGAAAGAGAGAGAGAGAGAGAGTAGGGGACGCTGTAACCCCTTCTTCTTTCTCTATCCTCCCGCCACCACTTCATCTCGCGCATTATCACGTCAATTATTCACCGAAGATATCTGAATTATTGGGGGCGATGAGCTAGAGAGTGCCATCACCAGACTGTGCCGAGCGAGGTGAACGCAGCAGTCCGTCACGTTACGTGACGCTCCCCGCACGAAACAGTCCAGCACGCAGCCCGCGTGGCGGGAAGCGCGCGCAGTCTTGGCGAACGGACGTCGTTAAAATGAAGAGCTGCTTATTATTTCGCCTCACTCTCTCTCTCTCTCTCGCTCTCGCTCAACCCCCTCTTTCTCTCTCTCTTTCACACACACAGACTTGCGATGTAACGTCAGCAAAGAGAGGGATATCCGACAGACGACCACCCCACTTCATCCGAGGAATGCAGGTTCGTTTTTGTGGTAGAAATGAAAGCGGGAGTTTAATTACCGGGCTTCACAAGGGGAGAAATCTTTTTTCGTGGAGGATTGGAGTAAAAAAAGATATTTCCTGGTACTCTTACTCTGGTTTAAGCCTCCTTTGAGCATCTCCAGCGACCATTCATTTCACGGAAGCTTCAACTTAATCCCAGTTTTAAACCGCTGCTAGTAACGTACAGAGAACCTAATGCTTTCGCGCACCCACCACAGTCACACACATTGTAACAGACGCAACCGACTCTAACTCTTCGCTCCCTTATTTAGGAGAGAAACCGTCAAAGTAGTTGGCAATTATCCCGAGCTCCTTTATCCTAACAACCTTAATTAGAACAAAAGACCATCACCAATTAGTTCCGGTTTAGGGTCAAATTAAAACACTGCACGAACAATCGTTTCCAAGCTTCTTAATGAGGCTGCAGATCAGAATATGTTTGAGGAGGAAAAAAAAGGATCTGATTGAAAGATACTGTACCGAGGAAAAGTTGCCGATTAAGACGAGATGGTAGCTCAAATATAGCCGGTTCCCTTGTCAAGTTCCAGGCGAGCGGGTTAAAAACACGCAGCCCGCCTCGGTGCAACTCCTCCTCGCTCCCGCTCTAAAAAGATTCCCCTCCTTCTCCCCACGACGGCTGTTTCTTCGCTCGCGGTCTCGTTCCCTCCCTGGCAGCAAAGCAAAACAGACCTGAGCCGGCCCGCACGTCTCCTCGCCTATTTAAGCACCTTCACCAGGTCCCTAGTTAGCAGCACACTCCAGCTCATCCAAGAAGCTGACAAGCACCGTTAGGGAAGGCAGCGCATGTTGCTCTAATGGACCTCATTAAGTTCTACTTACAGATGTTCTCTTAACATAATTGATCTGCAGCGAGTTGAGAGGACGGCAACCTATTCCCTAGCCCCCAATTATGGCCCGGTAATTAGATCCCCAACCTCCAGTTCTCCACATTCACCCTTCTAACATTCCGAAATATCAAAGTATCTCTTTCTCTCAAAGCAAACCCTCCTGCCTCCCCCACCACCTAACCTTCGTGTCTCCACCTCCTTTGCTCCCTCCCCTCTCTAAGACTCCATTCCTCTGACAGTATTGACAGTCAGATCTGCTAACCTTTGTAGTGAAGCCAGACTTAGTAGTGCACTCACTCCAATTGACAGAGCTCAGTCTAGCTTTTTTCCCTCTCGTTTTTTTGCGCTCTCTCTCTCTCTCTCTCTGGTTCTCCTTTTCTCTCCCTGCTGAAATACCCAGGGAAAGAGTGAAGGATGGAGCGTGAGACACATATGGAGGGGGGAGAAGGATGGATAAAAACAAGTTTGCACTTTTTGATAAAAGGTTGTAATGATAATATCTGTCAGGGGAGGATCTCTTTTTTTGCACAATGCCTTTTTATCTTTAATAATTCCTCTGATGGTGAGCAGGAGGGAGAGGCAGGTGGTGGTGTGAACGGTGAGCTGAGATGGCGCGGCGTTTATAATGCCAATCAGAGCCACTCCCTCCACCCGCTTAATTATCCGCCGTGCTAAAACACAGAGCACTTTAGGGAAATGTGAATGTCACGCTTACGCACTTAAAAGACGAGACGGTTTCGTCACACAGGGAGAAGAGGAAGCTGGGGTGGGTTGTGTTTGGTGCCAATCATTGGCGTAAATTTTTCTAGATCATGCACAGTTTGTGGTGTAAACGTGACATGAACGTGTAGGCAGCAGACACAAACATGGCAATATGAGATTTTTATTTTCTTTTGAAGTCTTACAGGTGTTCGATTAAAGTTCAAACAGGTCCAGTCGGTAAATTTCCTTTCTTAGTTTGCACTGTTTCAAGAGCCTATATAATATATAAGCAGTGTGCATTTTATTTCATGAATGATTCTATACGTTCATTGAATGGGTATATTCATTGTGATTTTAGCTTTAAAGTGCAGTCACATTAGTGGAATTTCTGCGAAATTTTGCGGACAAGGTAGGTCTATTGTCAATAGTAGTTACTCAGAGGACACTTCCAAACCGGATATTTTTATATTGGTAAATGCAGCAAATTTGCATGATAAAAGTTCAACAAAGAGTAACAAAATAAACAAAAAAAAATTCCCTCATTGTTGCCGATAGTCTTGTGGGCAGCGTGCCATCATATAGCGCAGTTTTGCTTTGGGTGTCCCGAGTTCGAGTCCAACCTCACAGACCTTTCCCGATCCCATCCCTCTCTCTCTCCAACTCGCTTCCTGTCAGATCTCCACTCTCCACTGTCCTATCAAGAACAATGTATAAACACCAAAAACGATAGAAAGAAATAAAACATTCCCTCATGTGAATTTCCCAATCGCATTGATTCCAATTGAGATCTCTGCATTTCACAGGTAAATGAGACCACACCTTTAGAGGGGCTTGGAACCTTTTGGGTGATACTGGGGTCGTGGTCTCAAATATTGCTGGACTAACAATATTTTTTATGAACAAATTAAAATGTTTACTGTGACAGTATGTGTATAATGAAAGGGCCATATAGTTGCATTTTATTTTGTTTCACCCGAAGAGAGAGCAGCAGATGAATGATAGAAAAGTAGAGTTTGTGTCTGAAATTGATGTGTCATACTGTACATTTGTAAACTCTGGGTTAATATTTCAATTGCGTATTTGGGTGTCAATATCATTGATTGGACGAATACATTATGCGACCCACTGCACATCAGTTTGGCTTATTTACTCTTAAATTTAGTTTTTCATGCATAGGATTTTGACCATAAGCACCAGAAAAATTATCATGTTTTCTGTTACTGGTTGACATACTGACTTTTTTTGGTTCCCTCAAACTGAAATAAACTTCAGCGAGTGAAAGTTTCTATGACTGTACAAAGCACATGTTTATTTAACGAGGTAAATGCTCTTCGGTTTTTCATTGGTTATTTTTTTTTTTGCTAAACAACTGGCCATCACATTCTGAAAAACGTGTTATTTCACATTGTATACCAGGAACAGGGTTTCATAACCAGTTGTGGTAACCAAATTTCAAATTTACAAGTGTGAAGCATTGCTTTACTTAGAGTTAAATGCTTGTTTTAAAAAGACAATAACCCGGGGTTTAAGCACATTGTGACAAGTTTATATAATTATAATCAAGAGAGATGATTTTGATCAGGTTTTTATGATGTATCGTCTGCAGTCATCTTATAGCATGTGTTAGTGTCCAGATTCTTTGCCATGTGGCGTTTTATATCCTTCTTTTACTGGCTGTTGCCCCAATGAGATTCATGAGTGCACCTTTATATTCATCCAGCACATCTCATCATCTTTTTCCTAACACTTTTCAAAATCCCAAACTAAGTTACCCACACTATACCTCCACAATCTAGTAAGCACCCCCTGACTCTGGTACAGATTCACAATCTAATTCCACATACTCTCCTAGACTTCTCCGCTCCCAGTGGACACAAAGGGACACATGTGACTTTGCACTAATGACCACAAGAGCCTCTCCTTAAAGAGACACCCAATAATTGCTTCAGGTAGGTGACCCTCAACTAGGGTCAAGGGATGCCTAGTTTTTAATGACAACTTTCGTACTCCCAACCTTGCTCTCTCTGCCCTGAAGACCAATTTTAGTTTTTGGCCGAGAGACAGCTAAAGCGAATAATAGAGACTCCTCAGCAAAGTCTGAAGAATCACCTTTAGTAATGGGCCTGAGGGGACACCTTTGAAGCTAAAGAACACCCAGACCACAATATACTGGCCTATCCTATTGTCGCAGTGGGAATCAATGGAGATTACTTAATTCAACCAGCAATTAATTTGTTAAGGCCAGTCTGAGAGCTAGAATATCCAAGTGCAACGTGACTCCATTGCAGAAGGAGGGCGTTCCTTGACTGCCTGAAGGCCGGTTGTAAGTAGGTAGGTCTGCAGTGAGATCCGATCATTTTAATGTGCAACTACTTTTCACATTCAGGACGGTTTTATGCATGTTTAAGTTCTATTTCTCATGTCAACCATTCTGATTTGTGATGTTTGCATTTTTATAGTCATTATGTTTAGAGTAAACTGCTGCTCTTTAAAAGGTTGCATAAATTTGCAGACAAAATAAACCATTAAATTAATTAGACCATTACACCTTTTTGTTGAGCGTCTTCTCAGTCCATTACACTGGATATTTATTAAAGCATTACATATATAGATGTAATAATTCCAAAATAGAGATTCTGGATATTTGCGAATGTGAATGGATGCATGTTGGAATAGCTGTATGTCCTTCGCTTCAGTTATTTTGTATGAATCCAAGTAACATAGAGCCCACAATTAAACATTTTATGTAATTAAATATCTATTATTATGAATATTTTGCTGTCATTTTACACTTGAGCTTCCAGGTCACGTTGGGGTTTGGAGGTCAGTTTTATGCTTTCCAATTAAATCTTCCATCACAATGGAGCCTTTACAGTCAATAAACCAGCCAGTGCCTTTTGAGTGTTAGGCCACACACAACCACATGTTTCCAAAACCACAAGAAGATGAGCCTTTGAATAATATTTCTACAAGCCTTTAATGATAACCTTGAGCAATACTGGTACCTGCTACATAATATCTATTGATTCTATCCAGCATGATTTCCTTGAGTAGCTCGGTTGAAATGACTTGTGTGTTTGGAACTAAGCATTTCAAACAGACTGCTGTATACCTCTGCGGCAATCAATCAGCCTTAATCCAAAACCAATTTACTCCGCCTGAAGAGGAAAATATCTTTTAATCTCTTGCCGACAATCCCTGATTGCAGTGCTGAGCATCAGTTGACAGTAAAATGGAGGCTTGCTTGTGATGGAACCTCTAGTTTATGTACTACACAAAACAGTCTTTAACAAGACTTGTTATATACACACTATAGGCAAAGAGATGCTGTAAATTGCAGTATAATGGCCGTTTGAGTTCATTCTCCTCAGAAGCGGTGCAATTATTGGTGCATACGTGTAGGGTCAGTTTTTTTTTTCAGTTTAGTTCAAGGTTTATCTTTAAAAACTCAAGTATTTCATTTCAAGCACAACCGCTAGTGCAAATTGAACAAAAATCATTTTTTCCCCCCAACTCCTACATCATCCAATCATTAATAGAGACAAATTGTAAACTACAACTAAATCTTATTCCACTATGTCTGTTCGTCTATTTTGTCACAGCCCTAAATATAAAATTGCAATCTCTTAAATATTCATATCAACTAGCACCAAGCTGTCATGCATTAAGCTCATGTATTCAATCTCATTATCTATAGTGAGAGTAGACACACTTATCTTTTTTATTTTTAAATCTTACGAAAGATAGAGAATTCATCCCAAAGCAAACTACAACTAATGAGGGCGCTGAACCTCACCTTTCGTTTCCTTGTGACGCATCAGTTACTGTCAAACATGGCAAAAATAGGTTTGTATTCATAATGAAATTGATTATTTTATCAATGCCTAAAATAAAGCAAAACGGACCCATTTTGACCCATCAAAAGACTCTTAATCACGTCTGTTTTGTCTTGATTGCAAATAAAAGGAGTCAAAATATCCAAGCAACTTTGTCTCGCTGACAAATGACTCCAGAGGCCCAGGAACAAAACCAGACATCTCGTTGTAAAGTTTTGGCGCTGCTGATGCTGTTTTGGAGGCTGGGGGGTTGATCTCAGAGTCTGTCAGCCAGTTAGATGAGGCTCTGATTTTCATCTGCGTGTATATCTGGGAGCACTAATTGGCAAGATGAAGCGATGATTGATGTCACTGATGTTCTCCTGCGCTCTTGCTGCAATTTTCCCACCCACACGCGTCAGTCAGTGTAATGACATGGTGTTGCTACCGTAAAAGTTGCCCTTTTACATTGATCTGAGATCAGCGCTGTGCCATTTCTTAAAATAATTAAGCCTGCGATTCAAGGAGGGGGAGCTAAACCTTGATCAGCACACGAGAGGCAATGACATGACGGCCCATCCTCCATCTGCTTTGACGTTGTGCAGTCTGTCCCTTTATTCGAAACATTGAAGGACATCACCTCTCTGTTCAGTGCCATTAGCCTCTAGCTCATTCTCATCCCCAATGCTAATTGACTCAAAAACACACAAGGTGAGGTCCCCGGGATGAACTAAAAGTGTGCGCAGACGGGCCTCACAATGGCCTCATTACAAAAATGAGCTGGAATAGAGTGTGGTAAGTGTTCAAACTCTTGTTGGCCATGGGAATGGAAGCATTTGCGCTTTGGTGAGCTTTTCAAAACATACTTAGCATGAAATTAATTTTCTGCCCGTCAATAGGTGGCATTCTAAGCACCTACATCTCTGTTGTTTGAATGAGAAGCATTAACCTTCACCTTCAGCAAGGGCTGCGAATTTGGCAGATTCCAAAACTCATAGGCTTAAAACAAGAGACATAGTCAAAGCAATACACTTATTTCCATGCTATTGAGTGCTCTCAAGGTAAGGCTATGCAAGTAAGATTGAAAGGAAAATCAGCTGAAGTGGCTTTTAGATGTCATTATCTGACTAATATTTTGGACCCTGATGGTGAATCTCTCTTATACAGCCTTGACTAACTTTGCAACCTTTTTCTAGTATGTAAGTTGGAGGTATAAAAAAGGATTTAAAGACGATTGCCTCCGCTTTGCTATGATCGATCCTTGGAGAACAACTTTCCATCATGCAGAGGGGGGCCTGAGCTGGAGACGACAGCTAATTAAGATGGCTAATCGCCACATTTCACAGTGGCTAGAACAACTGTCACTCTTTACGATCCGCTCGACGGCTGCTGCACGAGCGCGTGACATCATAAAACTGCGCCAATTATCCACCCCAATGTCCAGCGTCAAGTCTTGCGAGTGAATATGTTTACTTCCCTTTAACACAGTTTGCAGAACTGCTATCCCATAAAGAGGTGAGGAACCATCAGATTCAAAAGGGATTAAATTGGCAGAGAATTGTGAGCCAGATGACTCTTTTAAAGTTTTATAGTTCTAAGAAAATCTTCCTTGTTCTACAATGCCAAAATAAATTGTTTTTTAGGCTGTGGTTAGTATGTTATAGGTGAAAGAACATATGAGTCTACAAATGTTGTAATATTGGATGCCTACAGAAATTACTTTATTATCAAGTTAAAGGGATAGTTCACCCGAAAATGAAAATTCTGTCATATCATTCGAAATCTGTAAGACCTTCATTCATCTTTGGAACACAATTTAAGATATTTTTGATGAAATTTTATGACTTTCTAAACCTGAGACAGCAATGCAACCACCACGTTCAAGGGCCAGAAAGTTAGTAAAGATATTGTTTAAATAAATAAATAAATTTCAACTGTAATGGTATGAAGCTTTGAAAATACTTGTTTTGTGCAGAGAAAACAAAAAGAACTTAAATCAACAATTTCTTCTTGTCCGTGTCAGTCTTCGATGCATGTTCACGAGAGTACCACAACTCTATCGTAGAACCCAGATGCGCTGCGCCTTGTTTACAAGCAGAGGAATGCATATGTATGCATCTTGTTACTTTTGGGGAAGTAAAGAAAAGTCATTATTTTGTTTTCTTTGCACACAAAAAGTATTCTCATAGCTTCATGAAATTACGAGTGAACCACTGATATCACATGGACTATTTTGTCGATGTTCGTGGTACCTTTCTGGTAGGACCCTTGGTGTCTATGGAGGGTCAGAAAGCTCTCTAATATCATCAAGAATATCTTAATTTGTGTTCCGAAGATGAACAAAGGTCTTATGGGTTTGGAACAACATGAGAGGGAGTAATTAATGACATAATTTTCATTTTTGGGTGAATTATCCCTTTAAGTATGTTATTACACTACGGCTATTCAAATGCAGCCATGCTTTACCTTAACGAGTGGTTTAGCTTCTCCAACAGCACTTAAAATAATTAACTCATGACCTGATAGATGAGCTTTAAGTTGTGACATACCCTGGAAGAAATGAGCAAGATCACAGACTTTTTGATGCCAAGAATCCGCAAATATGATGGCACCCTTCCAAGTGGCCCCTTCCTAACAAAGAAAGGCAGCTACATATTTTCATGTGTAAAGAAAAATACTATGCAAGGGGCATGATAAACTGGACACTTATTGTTTAATATGAACTCATGAACTCTCTGGAACCCTCTTACGGCACTTTGGAGCTCCAAAAGTTTGAAACCCCCAAAGCTTATAGAAAGCTATATCCATATATCAACCAGTTTGTATTCATCACATCAAGTCCCTAGTACGGAAGGCAAAGAATATTATAAACATCCGGCAGACTCAGATGACGCACCCGTTCCTTTTTTTTTTTTTTTTTACATTGGTTTCTCATGTCACAACCCTTGTGAGCTTGATGGGAATGTGTTCTGGCGTAAAGCTGCAAATTAGGCGTGTAGTTCAAGCTTCTTTTGGTGGTTCAAAGCCAACCAGGATTGAGGCTTTTTTCCCTGATTCATATGGTACACAGCGACGAAAACGGGGTTGATGTACAAGCAAACTGAGAATCTTTACATCTCACTCCTGTCTCTACATCTCCCTCTCTCTCTCTCGCACGCGCTACCCCTTTCTCATTTTTTATTTCCCTCCGTGTTTTTGTGTGAGAGCTTGCGAGTCCCCTCCTTCATGTTTTAATTGGCTGCTCTCTTTGCATGTCAGGGGACCCGGTGGAATAGTTACTAATCCTCCAGCGACGATCAGACCGGATGCCGTTCTCGGGAGGGTGCGAAAAGACGTTTCAGACACCCTCCTCTCACATTGCGCCCCATTGTAGTTCAGATTGCTCTGACGCCGTCTTCACAGTAGCCCATAAGGTGCACCTTCTTCAAATGTGCTGAATTATCACATGTAAAACAACTGGGATGAATATATCTGTGGCTTTGTCAGGAAATGTAAAGATTTTAATGGCAGATGAACAGAAAGAAACACCAAAAACGTAGTTGAGTGCAGAGA
The DNA here is from genome assembly GCA_004124795.1 of Poropuntius huangchuchieni. Classification (NCBI taxonomy): domain Eukaryota; kingdom Metazoa; phylum Chordata; class Actinopteri; order Cypriniformes; family Cyprinidae; genus Poropuntius; species Poropuntius huangchuchieni. The sequence continues at coordinate 11,917 of SCHK01443158.1, forward strand.
GACTGTACAGCTCAGGTAGTTCAAGGCCCATTATTTTCCAATATGAGGCTGTCTGTCTTTGCAGGGACTCTTTCGCCATGATAGGAGAAGCAATATTGAAAATGGAAGTGGATGCGCAACTGAGCTGAAGCATTGGGCCCACCAAATTGAAGGCAGGAGACAGAGGCCTATGAGCCAGCGTCTCATCAAATGGCTCATGAGGCCTTACATTTTTTTTTTTTTTTTACTAAAGCGATTTGCGCATCCTCTGTGCGGAGATGAACACCACCCTGGCTAAGCCCTGACGAGTGCTTATAAGAGAAAACTGTTTGGGAGTGATTTCCCATCTGGATTCAGCTCGGATAAGCAGTTTTAAATTGCAGTAGGACTTATACCATTGACTACATTACTGAGTCCGCCAGGCCACGATATTGCATCACTTGCTCATTGTCTGATCTCAGAATACAGCTAAGGTTAAAAAAAAATAAGCGGATGTACCCGTTTCAAAAGGGTACAAAGTATATCACAAACTCGCAGTACTTGCGAGTGAGATTAGAGTAAATTGCAGAGGTTGCCTACATTTGGTTGATTGGAACATTCAATGAAACAGGCATAATCATGAAAGATTTGATTGATCTTTTTACTTTGGGAATGTCATGTATTGAAGCCACTGCAATGTTCTTTCGGCTCTTAGTTCTTTCATATCCAAGCAAAGTGAGTGATATTCTCAAATGCACCCCGGTCATGAGGGAGGGAGAAGGAGACGTTTATATGTGCAGCTAGGGACTAAGTGTTCTTTCTGGCAATTTTTTAAAAGTCGAAAGTCGATCTGTTGAGATTCTGAATGTGGTGCAAAAAAAAGAAAGAAAAGCTTTTGGAACACAAAACATGCGTTTGCTTCTCAAATCATAGTGGCATGCAATTCTTCTTGTAGTTGGTTGTGCCCTTGTAATTTTTGATATGTTTTTTCACTGTATTATGCTGTGAGTGTTTAGCCAATTGCATGCGAAGGCATGTGATAAAGCATCTTTCTTAACAGAGCAGATATATGAATAAGTAAATGTTAGCATTCAGTAGATTTTTAGATGTTATGCATAAGGTTTTTTCACCGGAGTGAAATTGAAAAGTATATATATTATTAAAAAAACTATATATATATATATATATATATATATATAT
>SCHK01443170.1:4062-15425 GCA_004124795.1 Poropuntius huangchuchieni
TCTTTAGCTTTCTGTTCAATTTGTCGAGAAAATATTTCCACTTAATTACGATATTTCTTATTTCATGTCCAAAATCTAGAGCTGTTTTATTTTATTTTATTTTATTTTATTTTTTCATCTTTGAGGACCATGAACGAACCTTTATTTTGGCCTAAGCATGAATGGAGAACACGGCTTCACTGTGCGTTAGATGAGCCAATCAGTGAAGGCCTTGTTCACGCACTGTCTCAACAGTCATGGTGGGCATGAGCATTTTCCGGACGGCGGCTGCTTTCACAGCCCGATTAAACCCACTGAAACGAACATGTCAGTCTTCAAATCTGCTCTCCAGGACTGTTGCACGTTCAGAACAAGGTAAAGAATATTTATGGTTACTATGCACAACGATATGACCGTTGAGCAGTATTATTTTTAGCAGTGACCTTGCTTTGCTTGATTAGCATGTCAAGTGTAAACTGGCCTCTACAACAATCCCCACTGTAACCTTCCTTTAACTATCACATACAGCTGTTAAGCTATGTACTGTATATACGTAAATATGCAGTTTTTACGTAGTCATGTAGTTAACAGTTTCAAAATATTTCTTGAGTTTCTTGCCCGTTGCTTGTAAGTGTTGATGTGCAAGAAGTCAATGTATCTAGTCAAACAGTATTTTGCCCTCAGTGTGTATGTAACAGTTTTGCTTCCACTTTAGACTTATCAGTTGGATTTGTATCTCTGTGTTACTCTTGCTTCAGATTAGTTTTGTAGTATATTTGACTTCCTGTTGAATAAAAAGGGTGTTTTGCAGACAGTAATGCTGTGGCAATGTGTGTTGACTTGCTTACCTTCATTTTAATATATTTTTTAACTATTTTAACCTTGTTCTTTTACAGTTGTTGTCCGTCATGGGAGCCATGGCAAAAGGATGTTTATCATCAAGCCAACTGACTTCTATGACAGAAGATTTCTTCACCTGCTGGTAAAACTTGTTAGAAATACTTCGCTTCAGTTGGATATTATTTATAATGCACATTCTTATTCAAATAATAATTTGAAATAATTTTCCAATCTTTCTCTTCTCTCTTGCTTTGTTACACCAGAAATATTACATTCTTCTCACTGGCATCCCTGTGGCAGCTCTTGTGACGTTTGTTAATATTTTCATAGGTAAATTTCTCATGAAACTGGCAGTTTTTCTTCCTGTAGCTTCTGTACCTGCCATAATAACTTACATAATGTCAGTAACCTCTGCGATTCATTAAACAGGAGAATCTGAGTTAGCGGAGATACCTGAAGGTTACGAACCAGAGCACTGGGAGTACTACAAGGTATCCTAAAATTTAACTCTATAAAAACATCAAATACACCTTATATTCCAGTAAAATATGCCCATTGTAATTGTATTTTTTTTAATTGTGTCACTGCTGTCATAAATGTTTCTGGTCTTTATATTTGTTGTCTTCATTACATCTTAGCATCCCATCACCCGTTGGATAGCTCGTACCTTTTATGACAGTCCAGTGAAGGACTATGAGAAAATGATGGCACTTATCCAAATGGAGGCAGAGAAGGCTGAAATGAGGTAAGCTGTCTTTATATGATTCAGCTAATTAAGATCAATGAGAAAATTACATATTTTACATAAAAGTATTTACATTTAAGAATTAGATTTATATTTCCTACAACATTTTACATTACATTAAGGTATCATTTTGCTGGAAATGTACGCACCCTCAGGCAGTCTAAGATGCACATGAGTTTGTTTCTTCATCAGAACAGATTTGAAAATATTTAACATTACATCACTTGCTCACCAGTGGATCTTCTGCAGTGAATGGGTGCCGTCAGAATGAGAGTCCAAACAATTGCTAAACAATAATCACAATAATCTACAACTAATTAATTTGACTTAATTTCATCAATAAATGTATTGTGAAGTCAAAAGCTGTGTTTTTGTAATAAACAAAACCATCAATAAGATGTTTTTTACTTCGAACTGCTGCTTCCTGCTAAAAATGAATCCTCAATCCATAGTATTGCTTTCTCTAGTGAAAATGTAATTTCATCTGAATCAGGAGAAACATATGCATAGATCAAGCACAACAAATCAGTCCAAAATAGTTCTAAAATATGCTGGTGGATCTTGATGTGAGAGGACAACAGGGGATGGACTTTTTCACTGGAGGATGCTTCATTATGGAATATAGACTGATTTTGGCCAGAAGGAACGGAAAATTAAATTACATGGATTTGTTTATTACAAACACGCTGCTTTTCACTTCACAAGATGTTAATTGATGGACTGGAGTTCTGACTCTCATTCTGAAGGCACCAATTCAATGCAGTGATTCAGTATTTTTCAGCATATTTTTGATTTGTGGGGGAACTATTCTTTTAACTACATTAGCTAACATGTTTTAAAAATTTAAATACTTCTAAAGCCTTTATTAATAATCATTATTAAAATCAAAAGTTGTATCTGTTAATACTATCTAATGGATCTGAGCTAACATGAACTAACTATGAACGGTTGTGTTTACAGTACCTAACTAAAGATGAATACATACTGTAACACATGTATTGGGGATTGTTAGTGAACTTTAATGAATGCATTAAGAGGTGTTAAAGGGATAGTTCAGCAAAAAATGAAAATTCTGTCATCTTTTGCTCACCCTCAAATTGTTCTAAACCTGTATGAATTTCTTTCTGCTGCTGAACATGTTGAAGAATATTGGTATCCAAAGTCTTGATGGTGCCCATTGACTTCCATATTATAAAAAGAAATATGGAAACAGTTTGGTTACCCAAATTCTACTTTTGTTTTCAGAAGCAAGTGTCATTATGATTATGCCCAGCATTCAACACCTCTCCTTAAGCACGTTGCAGTTTCAGTTAATAAAAAGTTTGAAAAGTAAATGTATTGTCTTAACTGAATTTTTTTAAGCCTTTGAGTTAAAAAGAATTAGAACCACAGTTTTATCTATTTATTTATTTTTATCTGCAGTACATAATTTCTTGCTCCACGGTATGAAATACATATGACTGAGTAGGACAAAACATTTAGAGTTTTATTACAGGATTTACTAATTAATGAAAGGAGAAAGACTAAACTGGTTTTCATGGGTTATCAGTTTGTTGCTAGAATAACATTTATGCCATTTTGTTTAAAGTAGAATCAAAGTTTTATGGTCTAGAGGTTTAGATAATCTAGTTTAACAGTCTGTATTATGACATTTCAAAATTCTGCTCACTAAAGCAGTCTGCACAATATGTAAGTTCATTTCAAGTGTGAGGTGCCTTCAAGTAAAGAAATTTCACAATATCATTAATAAATCATGTACTAAAAGATTAGAAGAAAAGAGCAAATACTTCTGTAGGGTAAAAATAATGAAGGAATTGTCAAACCTTGGGATGCAATTTAATGTCAGTACCACAACAACAAAGGCACTCACAGATGTGTATCTTGTTTTTATGTAGCCTGATTGATTATCTCTAATTTATTATCCTCTATTTTTCTTGTAGACAACTACAACTTGAAGTCCGCCGACACATGAGAGAAAAAGGAGATGGACCCTGGTTCCAGATTCAGACACTTGATAAGAATCTCATCGACAACAGCCCCAAGTCATCCCCTGATAACTAGGAATGGTCATGCATACCTGTCCAAAATATTCAGCCATTATACAATGTATAATGTATTGTTATAAATAAAAATAAAAAAAATCATGTTTTTTCTTTTTCTTTTTTTGCCTCTGGCACCAATAAACTAATGATTATAAATAAGTTACTGCTCTTGTGTGTTCGTTTGAGTGTTTCTTCATGAATTTACCTAGAAATTAAATTTCATGAGTTACTGATTTCAGACTGTTCATTGCACAAATATATTGTATAGCTTCAGAAGATTTGAAATACAGCACATGCTGACTGCTTTAATGTTGATTTTATGTTTATAGAAGCTTGAAATCTCCTATCCCCATTCTTTATATTTTCATGAAAAAAATCTACTAATTTTTTAGTAATTTCTTATTTTGTGTTCCACATAAGTAGGAAAGCCATCCAGGCTTTCAAGCTAACAAATACCAAAGAAACAATTGGAATCAAAACCTAAATATTACAAAAATTGTATTTTAAGAAATTTCCAGTAACCATATAGGTAAAGTGCTGAAGAAGTACATCAGAAGATATGGTGAAATAAAAGATAATTTCAGAATTATGTGAATAAAATTTTAGTTTATAAATTCTTTCTCCAAGCAAACAACCTGACTACTGTAAATCAATCAGTCTATTGTCTTCAGCTTAATGTGTAATTGTAAAACATAAATTTCAATATATTTAGTTTTTTATTTTGTATTTTGAAAAATATAATAATAAAAAAAACAATTTAGACCAGAATTATTACTGAATTATTATCGAAAGAGCAAAGTTATATAGTGTAGGTTATATGATACACTGCATTAAGAGTTTAATTAGCAGTTAACATTGATACACAATGTAAAATGTATAACAACAGCAATAATAAGTAAACGTTTTTAGTATATAGCACCTTTCATAAAAAAAAATTACAGTAAGCACCAAGTACATGAAAACGTAAAAATACCTAAATTAATATAACAGATTAAAGAAGCTCATTTTAAATGATAAATGAAAGAAGATCAAATTAGTAGGCCTATATATACTTAATAAAAAAAAAGGAAATTAAAACCAATAATAAAGTAACTATTTTATATAATACAACATATTTAATAAAAATGCTTGTTAAAAGATTAAAAGGATAACGTTAAGTTATTCAGTATGAAGTACGCTTCATGCAGACAGAAGGGCGCTGCTGCCATAAACACATCAAACTCACTGAGCGTAGATCTGAAAACGCCACCACTTGGCGTCAGGGTGAATACTGTGAAATATTGCCTGTTTCTCCAAGGGGACACCCATTGTTTCCCACCCCTAAACCTCCCCCCCCACCCTCCATCCCTCTATGTCCCAATGTTTTCGTCGTCACATCCCTCGGTCCATGAGGAATGTCGGTTCTGTATGATTTAAAAATAGCCTCATCTCATCTTCTGCCTGACACGCTGCTCCAGCGAGGCTCATAGTGGTGCGAGCAGCAGGAATGTGAAGATGGCTACAGATCTGGGAGAGCTACTGGTCCCGTACATGCCCACCATTAGAGTACCGAGGACAGGAGACAGGGTTTTCAAGAGCGAATGCGCTTTTTCCTACGACTCTCCTGTGAGTATTATGTCAAATACTTCATGCATGAACGTTAAACAACAACTGGCGTCCCCCGGACACGTGAAAAGCTGCGCATAGCTCGTAAGAGAGATGAGGGAACCTCGGCCACCATTCTCCAGCTCAACTTATGTGACAGCCTTCAGAAATTAATAAATAAATAACACACGGGTGTTTACATCTTACAGTGGGACCAGGTTTCCCTACTTCAAATGGCGCTATACGAGCTACAGATGTATAATGGTAGCATAAATAACACTGCAACGCTGGTCAGTATTACAGAGAATTCCTGTCCTCTGTTTTTAAAGGCGTGTCAAAGAAAGCAATAATAATATTTCCCCGTTTTTATGCATTCGACACCCTCCCATCAACATTGGCAATCTAGTAGTATGATACTTGTTGAGACTAGACTGTATTGCTTGCTTGACAACGTTGTTTAGCTTGATAAATGTGAAAACTGTGATTTCCTGAATGCACACTAATAAGCAGTAAGCAGCCATGACCTATAAAAAGAATCCAGGTCAACTTGGGTTGCTATAGTACATATTCAAGTGTACAAGCTCTGACCACAAATAATATATAATAACCATATATTTTGATGGGAACTTTTATAGAAATGTGGGTAAAGTGCACAACTCCCAGCTGTAAAAGTTTTAAAGGTGACTCAGCTGTTTGGAGTTCGTCATGTCAGACTAAAAGACGGGTTATTTTTACACACTATCTGTTCAAGCTCGTGTGTCACCAGGAGCTAGTGACAAGTTTTTCAGTCTTGTGGGCCCACAAACCCCTAACCCACACACACCGGCCCTGTAACTCAGTGTTTTGATTAAGTTTTAACTCCTTATTTGTTTATTCTTTACTGCTAAAAGAGTTTAAAATAGTTAATCTTATTGTTTTGTATGAGTTCATTTGTATTTTTCAGTTTAAAGGAACAAAACACCATTGAAAACAAATTTGATTACTTACAAGCATTATGCTATTATAAATTATGTGAATAATCTTAATATAACCAAAAGTATCATGATGCCATGTTATTGCAATGTATGCCTGAAAACATTAACATGTGCAGCAACAAAAAAGGGAACCATTACTGTAATAATTTAAATTTTAAAAGTAAAAGGGACAATTCTGAGCATTATGCAATTTTATGTTTATCACGTTTATGCCTTAAATTTTAGGCCTATTTCTTATAACAGAGAGCTGATGCTCTGCATTTAAATTCAGTAAAGCCCTAGATTGTAAAAAAGATTCAGTTGTCTTTGATTGTGTTCAGCTATGTTAATGTGTTTTTTTCTTTTCATGTATACAGTTTGTATGTTTATGACTTCAAATGTTTATGACATCTAATCTCTAATAGTAGTTTTGTTAACATTTGTTTTGTAAATGGAACTTATTAGAAATATGAAATTGTACATTATGTACAGTTGGTTTTAATTATTTATATTTAACATGAAGTATAAAATTACTTGGCCACATTTGACTTAGCTTAAATCATGTTTTATAATTTTTAGGAATCGGAAGGAGGTCTGTATGTGTGTATGAACTCATTCCTGGGTTTCGGAAGAGAACATGTGGAGAGACATTACCGTAAAACTGGACAGAGTGTGTACATGCACTTAAAACGGCATGTGAAAGAGGTAAGAAGAGTGACAAAGTTTTTTCAAGTATTTTTTATTATTGGACTCTTCTTCACAGAAAATGTAAATATGTGTTTCATTCTACACTCGATCCAACAACACAAAGAAAGCAAAAGAGACAAAGTGATATTTAATGATCATTGGTGTAATGTAGTGCAGCACTTGGAATTCCTGTCAGTGAATGTCTTGATGAAGAACTTTTATTGTGTTGTCTGCTCACTGGAATTGACTTGTAATTGATAGTTTTGACTTTATGATTTAGTGCATCCAGTAACACAACAAAAAGCATTACCATAAACATAAGTTACCAGTGAACAATATCATTAATGAGTAAACTTTTTCCAGAACAGATGAGGCCAGTATTTTATTAGGTCAAGTTAGAATTTGCAGATTGCACTGCACTGATATTAAGAGGAAATCTGTGGAATAGATTTAAATATGATAAGTTGTGCTAAATAAGGCCAACAAGACTAAACATGTATTGCAAAGCATTTTCAAATTAGCAAGGGGTGGAGGATGTGTGGATCGGGAATGACAGATGTTCCGATTCTGCAGAAATCTGTGGAGCTTTCTTTGGACTTTTGTCAGCAGATTTAATGTGGATGTGCTTATTAGGCTACTGGGACTATCATTTTTTTGATTATTGATTAGCCTGACAGTTATATTGTTGAGTAATGTGATAGAAAAAAGATTAATTATTAAAAAATATATGAATTAATTTTAAACCATTATTTACAAAAGTGCTCTTTCACATTTCACATCAACATTATCCTCCAAACAATGTGAAATTTGAAGGCAATGAAAACAAATATAGTGGGTGTATCTATGTGCAGTGAAACTTTGTATGCAAAAAATTAAACCGATTGCTTACTGTTTGAAAGTAGAAGTTAAAGTCAGTACATTAAAAATTATAAAGAAAAACAAAAGCAAAGACTAAACCTGGTATGAGGTAGGAGGAGCACGCATTCACTCATTACAATAGTCCCTTTACTGTTACTGCTCTCATAAAAATACAGTTACTTGTTTTACATGTAGAATTTAATTTTAGAATTAGTTTTCTTATCATAGTGCACAGACACAATTAATTGCTAATCAAATTAGTTGTCAATTATTATAATTATCGATCGAGTTGTTGTAGTCGGAGTACATGTAAGCCTCTTTTAGCCTTACTTTATTTTAACTTCCAAAAATGTGGAAAAATTTAATTTAGCAGACATTGATGACTGTTGGATTCAGAAAGCAGCTAAGAGTATTGAGATGATTACTTAAGAGGTCTCGAGAGAGATATTTTTCACTCTTCATTGTGAGTTCAGTTTCTTGCAGATGGTTTTTGCCTTCCTCTTTTTCAAGTTTTAGAAGTCTGTTATACTCATATATCTAAATTTACACAATTCATGAAGACTGCAAAGCAGGAGGTCTGCTTGGATTTAGAAAATTTATGTCCATGTTCAGAACTATGATTTTTTTTTTGAAAACATCTTTGAATGTTATGGTTTTAATCATGTGATGTGGCAAAGAAACAGGCAGTTCAGAGGGTGGTTTTGACATTTTGGCTTATAAATGATGAGCCCAGCATGGTTCTACTGCGCTAACCCTCCTGGGAAATGTCAGCAAGAAAAAGCACAATAAAAGAACATCTGGATATTTACAATCACTACAGTAAATGTGTTTTCTGAGGTTTTTCACAAACTGAGCGACATGTCAGAAATATTTTCTGTGATAACTAGACAGCATGGTAGATTAACAAAAACAGCATGGCACACAGAAAAGAAAACTGAACTGTGCTGCATTATTTAAAACACAATTACATGTTCTTTTCACTATATGTGCTAAATTCAATCCCAGCATGCTCTAATTCACTGGCCTAATGATGACTGATTTGTTGGTCATTTAGAATAGGAACCTAATTATGTAATGGTTTCTTGTTCTTTCCAACTGAATGTGGATGTGTGGGTTAAATGCTGTTATTTTCATGTCTGGATCTGTCCAGAAACAGGCGGCCCTGTTCCTGTAGCTTTTGTGTTTGCTGTTTATTCTTTGTATTACATGAGAAGCCTGTCAGCATTACCTATTCAATCTTACTCTACAATCTCTTTACTCTACAGTCAATTGATTTTACCATTATGTGCTTTGTACAGAACAATCATTCCCATCTGTCAAGTTTTCATATGCACATCAATTGGATTTTATCCAGATTTGCGACATGATTCAGTATTTGTTGTTCAGTATAGACACATATGGCATTATTACCCATGTTGTTTCCTTTTATGATTTCCTTTTATTAAATTTTCTAAACACTGGAACTAAAATAAACCACAACAAAAATACAAACAAGGAACAGTCAGCACTGCTTATAAAAATGGAAAATATCCACATCACATAGTAATACCATATGTGAACCTAAAACCAGTCAGTAGCGTGGGTATATTTGTATCAATAGCTAACAATACATTGTATTGGTCAAAATGATTGATTTTTCTCTTTTATGCCAAAAATCATTAGGATAGTAAGTAAAGATAATGCTCATTGAAGATATTTTGTAAATTTCCTACCCTAAATATATCAAAACATAGTAATATGCATTGCTAAGAACTTCATTAGGACAACTTCAAAGGCGATTTTCTCAATATTTAGATTTTTTGCACCGTCAGATCCTAGATTTTGAAATAGTTGCATCTCAGTCAAATATTGTTCTATCCTAACAAATCAATGGAAAAAAAGGAAAGTCAATGGAAAGTTTATTCATTCAGCTTTCAGATGATGTACAAATCTCAATTACCAAAAAAAAAAACCCCTTTTGTCTGGTTTTGTGAGTACAAAGCACTTTACAGTTTTATGACCCATGTTGTTTCCTGATGTTAATTACAGAAAGCCACAGGTGCTGCAGGGGGTGCCATACCAAGAAGAAGGAACGGAAAAGTATTTTTAGGTAAGTCAGTTTTGAAGTAAAAAAAAAGAAAAAATCCTAGACTAAAACTTCTACCTCGAACCCTTTTTAATAAGCCATGTATTTTTATGTTTAGCAGTCTCAGTCATTACTGGCTGGGGCTAAATTTAGCTAATTTATTTGTATATGCAGTTAGTAACCGTTCTAAATCTAAAGTGCCACATGCTTGCCCTGGCCTAATCTTCTGCTATGGAGGGTTGGTTTACAGTGGCCGACTATGCCTGTCAGCTGCTGTGCCCTATCAACCCCCCAGGCTGACACACTTCTGCCATTGCAGGTGTGACGTAGCAGGTGGGGGACCGGCGGCCGCTTATTCTCAGGCATCCAATCAATATAAACGCCTCCTTCTCTGGTTGAGGGCGATACGTCAGAAAGGATGCCAGTCATTTTGTAAACCCACAATGCTTTCCAAATATGTCATTTAGACAACTCAGACTGTTCTATTAAGGATAATATGTCTGCTCGGAGCACAAACATACGCGATCATGTTTTCTTTAGTCTGTCAGTTTTCGTAGCTATGTTGTCGTGCAGAAAAAACTTTAAATGTGGCATACTCAAACTAATTAAATTGATCTATTATTCTTCTATAATGATCAAACTCGCAGTTTTTATGACTTAATGTTTATTGAGAGACTAAAATTTGCATTGCAGGACTATTTAAGTGTAAAAAAGCCATTTTGAAAGGTCGTTAAAAACCTGAAAAATGCAGGCAAAATGCATTAGACATTGATATACATTCTAATCTCAGATTTGAATGTTTGTGGTTCAATCAAGGGAGCTCAAGAAAGATAAACATGAATAGAAATCTATTTTTGATTGTGTACGTTTTGTGCAATTTCATCATGTGTTTATTAATTAATTTTTTGGGGACATTTTAAGGTCATCCCATCAGCTCTCGATTAAAAATATCTCTCTCTGCTTCCTTCCTGAAGATTTAGAGCTTAACCGTGATTTTAACGGAGATGATTATGAGTATGAAGATGAAGCCAAGCTTGTCATTTTTCCAGACCACTTTGAGATCCCTTTACCAAATATTGAGGAGTTGCCCGCACTGGTTAGTGAGAGTGTGTGCTCATGCGCCCTGTGCGCCCTGCATGCCAAAGGCCTGATCTGCCTTTCAGTTTCAGTGCTTGCTTGTCAAACATCACGTCATTATATTTTATTCTGTCTGCAGATGACCTTATTCTTTATAAACTCACGGTTCATGCTTCTCATTGTGTGCAGTGATGTCATGTGGTATAGTAGTAATATGAGTTTTAGTTTTGTACTTTTTTTAATTAGATCTGAATTCTTAGAATTATTTTAGCTTTAAAGCACAATTATTAGTCATTGCTGCCTGAATACACAGCATGTCTTATGTTTTTAAAGATATTTTTGAAAACACAGGTTATTTAGGGCTAATCCCGTTAAAGGGATAGTTCACCCAAAAATGAAAATTTAATGTTTATCAGCTTACCCCCAGGGCATCCAAGATGTAGGTGACTTTCTTTCTTCATTAAAACACAAAAGGAGATTTTTAAATCCAATTGTTGCAGTCTGTCAGTCATATAATGCATGGCAATGGGAAC
>SCHK01443170.1:15531-28356 GCA_004124795.1 Poropuntius huangchuchieni
ACAAAGAAAGAAAGTCACCTACATCTTGGATGCCCTGGGGGTAAGCAGATAAACATCAAATTTTCATTTTTGGGTGAACTATCCCTTTAAAATACTATACATTTTAACATACAATTTCTTAATGATGGCAAAAAAGATAAAATCAAAATGGAAAATGGAAAACTTATTTTACACAGAATTTTCTCAAAATTCACTACAAATATTTGAAATAAATAGTATGTATTTTCCACAGTGCTGTTTGTGAATTTCTCAACATATACACTACTGCTGAAAATGAAACGTGAGAAAATGAAATGAATGCATTCATCTGATCAAAAGTAACAGTAAAGACTTTTACATTTTTATTTATAAATTAAAATTCTATTTTAACTAAATGCTGTTCTTTTAAAATTTTTGTTGATCGAGAATCACAGTTTCCCAAAAATGTTAAGCAGTACAACATTGATAATAATAAAAAAAGCTTCTTGAGCAGCAAATCAGTGTATTAGTATAATCATGTGACAATAAAGACTATAATAATGACTGCTGAAAATTCAGCTTTGCCATCCAGAAATAAATTATATTTGAAACTGATTTTAAAAAATAAAAATTGTAACATTATTTCACAATATTACTGTTTTTACTCTTTTTTTTTGGTTTAAAAATATGCTGCTTTGGTGAGCATAAGAAACTTTTATCAAAAACACTGAAATATCTTACCTACCCCATACTTTTTAACAGTAGTGTGCAAACAGATATTTAAAATATCTGAGTAATTACCTGTCGGTATATTGTTCTTTCAAATTCATTTGTTACAGTTTATGTTGTACTTCGGTTATTCATACAACACATATACTGTAGCAAAACACAACCAAACACACATTTTTGTATTTGTCAGCAACTGCATGGTGTGCTTACTTACTGCTGCTGCGCTTACATTTATTACCTAGAAAATAGGTGCATTATCTAACCTATTTGCCCTGGAGTTTCAAGGCTTTTAAATGTAATTAGTCATAATCTGCACCTCTTTCCAGCTTGCTGTGGTTTTTAAGCACCTATTAGGAGCAATATCACATTAAGCAATGTAACAGCTGTAATATAATGTTCACGTCCCTTTAACTTTCAGGTGACAATAGCCTGTGACGCTGTCCTCAATGCTGCATCTCCATACAAAAAGCAGGAATCTGATTCATGGGAAGAGGAGATCCAAGTATCTAGACATGCCAGAAGTCTCAGACAGCAGGAGAATGGGGTTCGAATTCCTCCCAGGTTGGTCACATGGCAGCCCAGTGTCATATGGACTAGCATTCTAGAGACTGCTGATGCTTGCTTCAGGTCACCCTTGAATCTGATATGTCTGCTTTCTCTGCCAAGTGGAATAATATCAAAACAAGCTATTGATGTTTGATGAAGTGCTTATGTTTAGGATAACTTATTAATAAACTCAGTAGAATGTCTTGACATCTATGAGGCAATGAATATGAGGCAATGCAACCGTTATCCTGATTCGAACCAATCCTAAAGGATTCTAATTGAAATTAAAGGGCAATCAAATTAGATCTGAGCAGATAAACTCGAATCCCTTTAGGATTAGTATTGCTGTTGAGCTTTAATAGTTTCGACAGTAAAAATAGATGCAACACTTTTTTTTTTTTACCATATTTACTCTAAAGTTATATTTATCTTACAAACTTTAAAAGAGAAAATTTGCATTTTTCTTTGCTAAAGTTGTTGCTAGATTTAAGAACAGACACAATAGGAATCAGTGTTGTTTTTGTATCATTGATATACTATTATTGTATTTTAAATAAGCTTTTATATTTTCTGTTTTCCTTTTCATTTAAATTTTAGTGTTTTTATTTTTATTTTTTCCCTATTTTTTAATTGTAGTTTTAGTTTTAGTATTTTTAGTGCTTCAACTTAATCTTATTTATTTTCTTTTATGTTTTTTTATTTTTTATATATATTTTATTATATTTCTGCTTTGAAAACAGTTTTAATTAACTATAACAACACTGAAGGTGTTATACACTTTTTAGCCATGCATGTGGCAGATAATCTCAAAATGGCCAAATATGGGCCAACTTATTGGTTTAGCTGATATACTGATATGCAGGAAATGGTCTCGGTCTTGGTCTGTGATAAGATTACAGCATATAGTCAGTGTATTATAGGGTAACATAGCCTCATCACTTTGAAGACATCTGCATTACCTGAACTGAAATATGAGGAGTTCCTCTCCTGCCTGTTTGTGTCTTCAATATGGTTTATGTCCTATTAGCGGCTGGAAGTGCGCCAAGTGTGAAATGAGAGAGAACCTGTGGCTAAACCTGACGGATGGCTCTGTCCTCTGTGGGAAGTGGTTCTTTGATGGGAGTGGAGGGAACGGACATGCCCTTGAGCACTACAAAGAAACCAACTTCCCTCTGGCAGTTAAACTCAACACAATCACCCCAGATGGAGCAGGTAAGTGTCTCTCAATGACAGGTTTTCATGTGTCACAGACTTTCAGGGAATATATTGGCACACATGTATAACACACACAGAAAATTTCAAGCTTAAGTATAATTTAGATTTAAAAAAGAAAATAGAAGTTTTTACTGATGTTTCAGTTCCTGTCTCTTTTGCAGATATTTATTCTTTTGATGAAGAAGAAGCAGTGCTTGATCCTCACATATCAGAACATTTGTTACACTTTGGAATAGATATGCTGCAAATGCAAAGGGTATGTATGTTTTCCCCACATTTTATTTTCAAATTTCTCCACCTATTACAAAGTTTTCCAAATTTTTTAAATAAAAGTATATCTTTTATTTAAGATATATTTATTTAAGAGAACTGGACCTTAAAATAAAATAATTATTTTATTTTATTTTTATTAAAAAGTTTGAAAATCCCTGTGAATTCAACAACTAGTTAAATAAGCAACACTGTCTCCTTCCAATCTCCTCAAATATCTGTGTCCATCCTTGACAGACAGAGAATGGCCATCATACAGACAACCACGTCCAGCCTCGTGTGAGTGACTGGGAAGTTATTCAGGAGGCTGGTCTAAAGCTAAAGCCTGTCTATGGCTCAGGATATACGGGCATCAAAAACCTGGGCAACAGCTGCTACCTGAGCACCACTATGCAAGTGCTTTTCAATATTCCAGAGTTCCAGAGAGCGTAAGTACCTTAAAGCCCTTAATGGTCCAATACATTCTACATACTTTGAGACTGTACCCAAAGCAAAAGATGGGTTTAAATGCTATCACACTGTAGAAGTGACATTTCTTGCCATCCAAAATGAGTTTTTATCTTCATCGCAACATATTTGGAGAAATTTAGCATTACATAATTTTTTCACCAATAGATCCTCTGGAGTGAATGGGTGCCGTCAGAATGAGTCCAAACGGCTGTTAAGAAATGATTGCTTTTCTTTCCAATATTTATTCTTCAGATATGTTGGGAACCTACAGAGAATATTTGACTACTCACCCCTTGATCCAACTCAGGATTTCAACACACAAATGTAGGTGATTTTGTCATGAAATGTTAATATTATATTACATTTATCTTCTTTTTATTTCTGAAATTCAGGTTACATCTAATTCTTGTATAATATATTTGCAATGCAGTATTATACCGGTTGCATGAGTTTGAGAGGTACATTGATTGATAATTAATTGAAAGTTTAATATGGCAGCACTTAGACCTATTTCCTAAATTTTTCATTTGTTTCCCTTACCTTTTAAGGGCGAAACTCGGTCATGGACTTCTCTCAGGCCAGTACTCAAAACCTCCAATGAAATCAGAACTTATTGAACAGGTGATGAAAGAAGAACACAAGGTATTTGACTTGGTCTGTCTTGTTGATATTTGGCTCAATTAGGTCCACAAAACGCTGTTTACACTTACAAGATGCTTGTCAGACCAGTACCCATGGTGCCTAGTTACTTTTTTGAGACTTTTGCAATAACTTGGGGTCATTCACTGGCAAATTTAGGCGACAACAACAAAAAGAACAATAAAGTTTAGTAGAGCAGGAACACAATGTGTTAACTACCAATGGGATCACAGACATGAATGTACCTTTGGTGTGCTTGTTTGGATTGTCTGATTGTTTGTTTGAGAGGAGCCACAATATCAGATATTAACGGATCTATTTTATTCTGAAAGTTATCTAATATTCTTAAGCTAAATTAATGTTTTAGTTGTCCTGCATTGTTTTTTGTGTGTGTATTATTATAAATGACTAAAATATTGTCATTTCGAGGTCCACTGAATTGCTAATGTTTCCAAAATAATATAAATCATTTCTTGTTCAAAGAATGCATGGGTTTAATTTTATGAATTTTTTATGGAATAAAAAATGCTACTTGCCATTTTCCTAAAGTTCAGGTTTGTGGCCTTTTAAGAGTGTTTAAGAATGTCAACTGCAATCCAACTTTCTTAATAGGTTTTCAGATGGCATTTTAAAGTGCATTTGGTGACCCTGAGCCTAGATGTATCATGTTGTTTTCTTCTGTAGCAACAGCAAAGAGGGATTTCTCCTAAGATGTTCAAAGCACTGGTCAGTAAAGGACACCCAGAGTTCTCCTCGAACCGGCAACAAGATGCTCACGAATTCTTGCTGCACTTCATTAACCTGGTGGAGGTACGAATGTGTTTCTCTATCATGCGCTTCTTTTTTGGAAAACGCAATATTTTCACACAAAAATAAAAAAAACTAAATTATCACCCTGATGTCACTTCAAACCTATATGACTTTTTTTCATTAGCTGAAAGCTGGTTATAAATTACTTTCATTTTACGGAAAAAGATGAGCTTGGCATTAGACATTTTTTTCTAGATGACTCCTTTTGTGCATTCGGGTTTGATACAGGGTGAGTACATTCTGACAGAGTTTTTATTTTGGGTGAACTATCCCATTTGCAATGTTCTTTTATTAAAAAATGATTTCAGAGAATCAAGGGTTTCTAGGGTTTGGCTGGAATTTCCCCAGACGTGTTTGTAGACTTTGAGTCTTGTCAGCAGGCTCTGGTTTCAGGAGACACATTCGACTGCACTCTCTACCCCTCTGCTGGCAGACACACACTTCAAGTGACTTTCTCAACTGAGTTAAAATTAGATACCCCTATCGGTTACACAGGGCAGATAATGCTTCCTGTTACCCTCCCCGCTTGGTCCATGTCCAGAATGAAAGCCGTTGCCTTCCCTGACACTTTTCCGTGACTTAAAAACAAACAACAGTAGAGCTGCACTGTTAGACATTTACATTGAGATACACTATGTCAACAAGAAATAGAATTCACAGCCCATTTTGTTACTACTTTTCTTCTACAATGTGACATACTTTTGAATTGACTGGATTGTGAAAAATGGCTTGTATTTGACAGGTGGCTGGAGGGAGGGTTTGGAAAATATAAGTGCTTGGTGACATTAGTTGAAAAGGAAAATCAATTGAGAGGGTTAGCAGGTTATTAAGGAGCATTCACACTGATAGTAATTTGCTTTTTATATTAGAACTGCCAGTTTCCTGTGACATAAGCTATATTGCCCTGTTGAAAAAAACAGCATATGCTGGTTAGGTATGATTTGAAGCATGACTGCTGGTTTAAGCTGGTTCTTAGCTGCTCATGAGCTGGTTTTAGCTGGTCATATGCTGGTCCTGAGCAGGAGCTAGTTGCTCAGGAACAAACAAACAGTCGAGCTGCTTAATATTTTCACGGAAACTGTGATCTTGTTTTTGTCAAGATTATGTGATAAATAGAAAGTAAAAAAGCATTTATTTGAAATGCACATCTTCCATTACAATTGTCTTTACTGTAACTTTTGATCATTTTAATTAATTCCTATTGAATAGTATTAGTTTCTTAAAAAATCTTACTGACACCAAATGTTTGAATGATAGAGTAAGTAGTGATGTGATGGAGAAGCTACCAATGGGAGTGCAGGCAATGATTGCCCACCTAATATAGTTAGATACAGAGGTCGAGTAGGAACGCCTACTAGTGACCAAGAGTACAGAGACTCAGTGGACATTTTTTATATTTAAACTAACATGCACAGATGAATCGCTCACAATACAACAAATCATTCTCAACAGACTTAACAATCGAGATCTGTTCACAATATAGATAGAAGCATTCACAATAGAAATAGAATTATGAAAATAACAAGAGTCAGTTTATATTTCATGTGAAGCTTTACAACTCTCGATATATTTATATAGTTGTTTGATTTTGAAGTGATGAACTGATCAAGACCTAAGCTTTGCTGACATTTTCTTGGTTTTGACAGTGCTCATAAACCAAGCGGGGTCAGCCTCATAAAACCAAGACAGAGCTATAGTCTCTTGAAATGTTTAGCACTCAAAAATGTTGACTGGTTTATTTGTAGCTGCCCTCAGCTGTGCCTTGTGTGAAATAGCATAAGGCCTGTGAACAGTTAGGGGACCTTGTGGTGCGTTTCTACATCCTCAGCAGGTTTGTTCTCTGCTCGGTGGTCTGTGGTATTTCAGACTTGATAGAGGAGGGCTGGTATATTTCTGTTTGGCCTCAGAATAGCGGAACTGCCGTAGGATGACCTCGTTGATATAAAGTATGGACTAATTCTGAACTCTCCCTAAAGATGCCTAAATTTAAATAGAAAGTTGATTTGTTTACCGTTTGTTTTGTAGAACTATGAATTATGCGACTGCTATTGTATTTATGCCATGATTTTGGATGTTAAAGGGATAGTCTACCTAAAAATTAAAATCCTGTCTATTTTCTCACCTGTATGGCCTTCAAAACCTGTATTTCTTTTATTGTTCTATGGAACATCAAATATATATTAAAGGATGTTAGTAACCAAACAGTTTCAGTTCCCAATGACCTCCATTACATAAACAAAAAATACAATGGGAAGTCATCGGGAACCAAAACTGTTTAGTTACCAGCATTCTTCAAAATATCTTTTTTTAGTGTTATGCTGAAGATAAAAATGCAGACAGGTTTGGAATGGCACAAAGGTGAATAAATAATGATAGAATTTTCATTTTTGGGTGGACTATCCCTTTAATGCATTCAGTGCTGTCCGTCTTGGAAGGTTCTTAGTGCTGCAAGCAAACTTTTTATAGGCTTTTGCCTGAAAAGTAGATAGAAAAGACAAACAGGAATGGATCAGATTCAAACCTGTTTT
This sequence comes from Poropuntius huangchuchieni, assembly GCA_004124795.1. Classification (NCBI taxonomy): domain Eukaryota; kingdom Metazoa; phylum Chordata; class Actinopteri; order Cypriniformes; family Cyprinidae; genus Poropuntius; species Poropuntius huangchuchieni. The sequence continues at coordinate 22,677 of SCHK01443170.1, forward strand.
TCCATGAGCAAAACAGCTCTTATAATGTACTACAGTGCTACCCACTGTGCCATGGCTTCAACAGAAAAAGTTTTCTGTAGGTGATATTGTGTTTTGCCATTTCCAGAGGAACAGTTCAGGCTCAGAGAACCCCAGCGATGTGTTCCGCTTCTTAGTTGAGGAGCGAGTGCAGTGCTGTCAGACACAGAAGGTGCGCTACACACAACGAGTGGACTACCTTATGCAGGTTCCTGTACCCTTGGAGGCTGCCAGCAACAGAGGTAATGCCTTCTTCAACTGAGTTAAACATTGCATTTAAAAAGCTATTAAAAATTTCCTATTTAATTTAGTCAGGTGATGTTTTAATTTATTTTTGGTCTTTTCAATGGAACTAATGGGCAAGTTGACCTAATGTGTGTTTTAATTGCTTATGGTTTTATCGTTTGTACAGAGGAGTTAATAGCATATGAGAGTAAGCGGAAGGAAGCTGAGGAGAACATGCGGCCCTCTCCAGAGCCGGTGAGAGCCCGAATCCCCTTCACTGCCTGTCTGCAAGCCTTCACTGAGCCTGAGAATGTTCCAGACTTCTGGAGCTCTGCACTGCAAGCCAAGTCGGCCGGAGTAAAGTAAGCAAGCTTCATTCTCCAAAAAAACACATTTTCCAAAATGTAAAAGAATATCATGGGGTTTACATCTACAATAAAAAATGTATGTTATTTAATATATGCATTTAATTAGAAAATATCATTACTTTTTATAGTATTTTTGTCATTTTTATAATATTTTTGTTAATATATATATATTAACACACTGCTATTCAAAGTTTGGGAAGTTTCTTATGCTCATCAAGGCTATATTTATTTGATCAAAAATACAGAAAAAATGGTCACACTTTATTTTAAAGTGTAATTCTCACTATTAACAAACCGTTAACTATGACTTTTGCCTCAATAAACTCCTAATTTGATGCTTATTAGTAGGTAGTAAGGTAGTTGTTAAGTTTAGGTATTGTGTAGGATTAGGGATAAAGAATATGGTCATGCAGAATATGTGATTTATAAATGCTAATAAACAGCCAATATGTTAATAATAGACATGCTTACAACTAGTTAATAATGAAAAATTGGTCCCTATACTGAAGTGTTACCAAAAAAAAAAAAAACAGTAATATTGTGAAATATAAATGCAGTTAAAAACAAATTTTCATTATTGTATATACTCCAGTCTTCAGTGTATATAGGAACCCCTGTAAATCCCAGTATATGTATAAGTGCAGGCTCTAAATATTATATCTTTCTCTCTCCTCAGGACTTCTCGTTTCGCATCTTTCCCAGAGTACATGGTCGTGCAAATAAAGAAGTTCACATTTGGGGTTGATTGGGTGCCCAAAAAGTTAGGTGTGTGTAATTTTAAGTGCTTTTAGTTTGATGTTGTATATTTGATTTCACATCGTTGTAGATAAAATAACACATTGCTGACAAAAGCATGCACAAAATGTTGGATCATCTCATTTTTACTCCATCTTAATTATTTTTGATTCTCTTTACCTCTGGCTACTGTCAAAGCAGATTTATTGATAAGTCATGTTCTTGTTTATCATCTGTGTCTGCCTATCACATGCTCTCTTGTGCAATATAGACCATCACATGTCATGCATGTTGAGCAATGCATCGTGATTGCTTGCATCAAAAGACTATCAGTTTGCAAGGTGTTATGTTTGCTCAGCAGAGCTTTTCCCTTGTCCAGCAGAGGGTACTCTTGCACTTTTTACATGATACATTTTTGGAATCAGAGACTGGTTCTGTGGTCAGCAAAATGTTGGCAAGGTTTTTGGAAAGGAATAATGCCCAGAATCTGTTCTGAGAGTCTCTTCTGAATGTATCAATGTACAGTACATTTCTTTTGTAATATATAAATTACCTTCAAAATCTTTTTTTTTATGTGCTACAGATGTTTCTGTAGATGTACCTGATTTCCTGGACTTGAATCGCCTCCGGGCCACAGGGCTGCAGGCTGGAGAAGAGGAGCTGCCTGACCTTACACCTCCCATTGTCATTCCTGAAGACACCAGAGGTGAGAACCTTTAGACTACCATTCAAAACTTGGGAGTCAGTAAAATTGGTATTTCATTTATTTTTATTGTTTTTATTGAATTTAATTTATGCAGGAAGGTTTAATTAAATGGATCAATGGTTTCAAATAAATTCTTTCTATTCTTCAATCTTCAGATTCCTGAAAAAGTGTATCATGATTTCTATAATAATAAGCACCACAACTATTTTCAGCGTTGATAATACCAAAAAATGTTTCTTGAGCACCAAGCAGCATTTTAGAATGCTTTCTGAAGGATCATGTGACACTGAAGACTGAAAAGCATTGCCATAACAATAATAAATTACATTTTAAATATATTCTAGTGCTGTCAAATGATTAATCGCGATTAATTGCATCCAAAAATAAAAGTTTTTGTTTAAAAAATATATGTGTGTGTACTGTGTATATTTATTATGTATATATAAAGACACACACATACAGTACATATTTTTATGTATATACATTTATATATTTATGTTTTTAAATGTTATATTTTATCTAAATATACACTGTAAAAAGTGAAAAGTTGACCTAACTTAAATAAATTGAGGAAACCCGTTGCCTTAAAATTATTAAGTACATAATAATTAAAAAAAAATAAGTTAAGTGAACTTTACAGTTCAAGTAACTTATTTTTTAAAATTATTATTTACTTAATCATTTTAAGGCAACGGGTTTCCTCAATTATTTTTAAGTTAAGTCAACTTTTATTTTTTACAGTGTATTTACTATATAAACATAACATATGTTTCTTAAATATATACATGCAAATGTTTACATATACACAATAAATATACACAGTATACACACATATATTATGTAAACAAAAACTTTTATTTTGAATGCGATTAATCTCGATTAATCGTTTTACAGCACTAAACTGAAAACAATAATTTTTATAATATTTCACATTATCACTGTTTTTACTCTTTTACTATTTTATAATTTTGATTAAATAAATGCAGCCTTGGTGAACATAAGAAACGTCTTTAAAAAAACAACAAAAATCTTATAGTCAGTGTTGTACTATGTTTTTTGCCATTGTTTAAAATTATTGAAATATTATATAGTGAAATATAATGAAAACAGCCAGCTTGAATTTGTAAATTGCATATTTAGTATTACACTTTGCTTTGTACTGACTAAGTCTTATTTTTGTATTCAGACAGTACAACAAACAACTCCTTGGAATGTAAGTACCACTTTGACTGTAAATGTGTAAAATTACAAAATACTTTTACAAGTGTATGCATGCACTACAAAATTACTTATTCGATGAACAGTATTAAAAGTCTTGTAAAATGGTCAGTTATTTTTTTTTGTAGATTTTAAATGGTCTGTGTATTTATTTTTAGTTAAGGGCTGCTGATGTTGATTTGAAGCCACTATTCTCTTTACCTGTTCCTCAGCTCCAGAAATAGATGAATCATCCGTGATGCAGCTGGCAGAGATGGGTTTCCCTCTGGAAGCCTGTCGGAAGGCAGTGTACTACACTGGGAATATGGGGGCAGAGATGGCCTTTAACTGGATAATAGCACACATGGAAGAGCCAGGTAGGGCCTCATATCTTGACTGAACTGACATGTTTTGAACAAAGGCATATCCCCTGTGTCCTTCGCTATTCCCCTATTCTATATAAAAGCATTACTTAAAATAGTAATAGCAGTAATGGTTAAAAGTATACCGTATTATGTGAAACTATAAAATGCTCCATATACAAGTAGCAAATTATATACATTTGTAATGGGCTAAAACGTGCAGCTAAGATGGTATTAAATGTCTTATTTGTTCTAATGGCTCTGGTCACAGTCTAGTAATCAATGGAAAGACACTCAAGTGTCTGCCATTTTAGCTCCATTGGCTAAAAGGTTGTAGCCATTTTGTTTGAAGTGAAGTGTGAGGGAAAGTCTAATTGAGCAGAAGACACTGTCACCTAATTACATGCTTCCTCGAAAGGAACACTTTCATTGTAGACATTTTAGACATTTAACTCAGATGAACTTACTGTCATTTGCATATTAGCCATCTAGTTGGCATTCTTTCAAAAACTCCAGCATGGTTTCACAACAATATTTACTAAGGTGATTCTCAGCTGGTATGCTTTAGGCCTCATGGGAAATTATATGGCAAATCAACACAATATCACAACTGTTTATAATACAAAATATTTGAACATTAAAAAAATATCAGTATTACTATATGAAATGTATAGTCCCAACAGTATTCAAAATTGGTATTGTTTGGTGAGATTCGCATGCTGCGATTCTCTGATTGGTTGAATTTTATTTATAGCATCATGGGTAATGTAATTTTTCACCACGATTTCTGCTGTTAAACACAATTATTTTAAGCTTAATTTTAAAACTGATGGTGTCAACCATCAACAAAAGCATATTCCATCTAACAACCTCGGAGCTCACAGCAGGTCTGTCTTTAAAAGTTTATATCATTAAAAATTAATTTCCCTGTGGAGAAGTCACCCTATAGGAGAATTTATGTTATGAAACAAATACTGGACAAAATATTGTATCTTGAATTTCAATGTTTAATGCTCTGGGAAATATTTAGCAAAACACATTGTGGGCAGAAAAAACATGTATAATCTCACTGTATTTACTCTCACCTGTATTTAATGTAATCTAGGTCATATGCATATTCATGTGAAACATCTGCCTAATTAGTATAGTTTCTAGCAAGATTAGTTTTTTTTTCCAGAACAGACCTATGACCTGTGATAATATAAAGCAAACATATATTATAACTGTCTTTTATGCTGCATTGAAGATAAATAAGCCACAGAAATCTGGTGTGCTTCGTGAGGCTCATTATCTGGGTTCCAGCCACAGGGGAATATTTTATGTTTGGAGCATGTCACTTAGCTAGGCTATAAGATGAATACATGTGACGTAAAGAGTTGCGTATTTTCAATGATGGGGAAAGATTCATGCCGAAGTAATTAATCCAAATGCAATTTAGATCTAAGGTGCTCTATATTATTGGACTCAGAATGTTCTAGTTAAGTAGAATCAAGTTTACACAAGGTTGTATTTCAAGTCTTTCGCTAGTCACTGTTGTTTATCATTGTGCTTTTGGCTAGTAAACACCGTCCTCACACTTGAGCGTCACCTGTGAGCTGGGAATTCTGCTCTCCTCACTTTCCTGCCCCAGTTAAGCAGCCACCTGAGATCACGAACAGACTCAGACATACACACATGCAGAGTCTCAAGCGGTCCAAACCCCATTAGCTTCGCATCTCCTAGACTCGTGTGGCTTACGTCTGTTCCACAGCTACAGCTGGGCCTGTTCCTATATAGATGCTACTGACAGTGGTTATTAATATAGTGTGCAATATACAGAGATTTTTTTAGTCTAACCTTAATTCTTCAGTACTGTGTACTCCTGTGAGATTATATATTGCTAGTCTAAGGAAAGCAGAAATCCTAACTTTTTTTATTAAGAAGTAAAAATATTTTGATCTGCTCTGCCTTTTATATATAATTTAAATTTTTCTGTAATTAATGAACAGACAATTCATATTTATTTATTTATTTATTTACCATTATTTGATGTACACTACCGTTCAAAAGTTTGGGGTCAGTAAGATTTT
>SCHK01443178.1:5695-24070 GCA_004124795.1 Poropuntius huangchuchieni
AAAGTAGTATAAAATGTAAATTTGGAGAAAGTTTTGTTTATAATTTAGACATGAAAAATTATAATTGAAAGTCAAAAAATAACTTTATTTTACCTTATTGTAGTATAAAATATTTGGTGACACTTTAGTACAGGGACCAAATCTCACTATTAGTGCTTATTATTAACATATTGTCTGTTTAGTAGTATTTATAAAGCACATATTCTGCATAACCATATTCTCCATCCCTAATCTTACCCAATATCTAAACTTAACAACTACCTTACTAACTATTAATAAGCAGCAAATTAGGAGTTTGTTGAGGCAAAAGTGATATAGTTAATGGTTTGTTAATAGCGAGAATTCAACCTTAAAATAAAGTGTGAACAAATATTTGAATGCAATTTTTAGTGTTGTGTTGCAAGTGTTGTGTTCTTGGCTTTTTATTTGTATTTTTTTTCCCAAGGTAAAATAAATAGGGTATAATTTTCAGCGAATAACAACTTCAATTTTGTTTTTCCCCTAAAGCTATGGTCTGAGCTAGTTGTGAAGTCCAGGACAGTGTAGTGCAGACAGCGGTGAGGGAGAAATGAGAGCTATCAGTGGTTCCATGATATTATCATATTCTGTTTAGCCCATATCTCTGTTTCTCTCTGCCACAGGGCCATCTGCTTCTTACAGCAATCCTGCCTTATTACAAGTGCTGTTGCCTATCAGTGGAGCTCCTGGGATGTTCTCTGTCTCTCCACCTCTCTCTCATGTTTGCTCTCCTCACTCTACCGCTCATCTCTCATCGCTCGTGACTCCTCTCCACACCTAAGCCTTTTATCAGGCTTTCTGCTCTCACCTATCAATCACTCTTTCCTGTCCTGTCCTGTCCTGTCCTATTCCATCCCTCTCTGTCCTTGGCACAGTTTTCTCTTGTTATCTTCGCAGTATTTCACACTGGATCCATAGCACTCTCTCTTTCTCTCTGGAGGTTGATAAGTGTGAAGTCGGCAGGTTCGTAGGTTGTTTTTGTTATTGTTACTGTTGCCAGAGCTTCTGGTGTCATTATCCAATGAAAACACAAACAGAGGCACACTTAGGAGTAATGAAGAGGAAGAGCCCTTGGCTGACTACATGACAACCAATAGTCTATCTGCTTTCAGTGTTTACTATGAAGCCTTACAAATAGCACTGAGGTGGTACCATGGTGCAGTGACGGCATCTGATGATTACTGTGGAACTTTGGTATGGGTAATTGACATGAAATGATTTTGGACATTTTACAGTGTAACAAGCTTTACTTAAATACTGTATGAAATAGCATTTTGCCAGTTCTTTTGTAATTATCATGCATGCCAATTTTATGATCTCATATTTATAAATCTATTCGTCAGGCTGCAAGACTATTTAAAATTAACTAGTGACATCTAAAGCTGATATATATATATATATATATATATATATATATACTTTTATTCATCTTTCCTCATTAAAATGATTAAAAGGAAAGATATTTATAATCTTATAAAGATTTTGAATAAATGCAGCTCTTTTAAACTTCTCATTCATCAACAAATGCTGAGATGTATCCATTTCCCCCAAAATATTGAGAAGCACAGCTGTTAACATTGATGGTAATAAAAAAAATGTTTCTTGAGCATCTGATCAGCATATTAGAAAGATTTCTGAAGGATCGTGACACTAAAGACTGGAGTAATGACAATTCATGAAAAATTCAGCTTTGAAACCACATGATTAAATTACATTTTAAAATATATTTGAAGAGAAAACTATTTTACATTTTAAATTGTAGTAATATTTTCACAATATTACAGTTTTTACTGTATTTTTTTCAAATAAAACACTTTTTCTGATTCAGAAATTTTCGCACAGTAGTGTATATACGTTCACTTAAAAAATTGTATACATTTTGACATAATTTTAATGCTGAGGACACATTTGATATCAACTTTACACCTTTTAGATCAGTTATACTAATTGATAACCATATTCATGCATTATATTATTTAAATGTTACTATAGCCAGAATTTTTGTTACTGAAATAAAAACCAAGTAGCCTACAACAAGTTTTATTCATCAGAAGAGTTTATACATTCAGCCTGCTTTTGAGCAGGAGGTTGGCATGTTTCCAATGCTCATCCAGTTTGCATGATTTCTCAGCAATAGATAATTGTTTCTCCCTGACTGACACACACTGCTTCTAAAGGCAGTACTAACTACTGTTGACAGTTTATCCGTAACTACCGGCTTTATCTTTCAGAGCAGCAGTATCATGTTCAAGTGACTTATCTAATTCAGGAAGAGGGGAAAAAAATCCTTGTGAGGAGCTGCAGAGCATTGATTCATCAGTCTGAAAGGCAATTATCATCTTGCTTCATTTCCCTCTGCTTCTCAAGGCAAAAATCAACTAACGACAGGGTTACATCACAGAGCTTCAATGCATATAGATTTCATGGAAAAAAGATTCTTATCCTTGTCTATGTTTCATTATGAATTATGTAAGCAGTGGCCTTATCTTATTAGAATGGGGATATTTATATAAACAACATACACAGTTTGGCCTCATATTCAGCATTTGAAGCTTAGGAAGCAAATTTACTGATGAATTGGGTTACAGTGGCACTTCACTTAATATTATTTCTATCATACTCCAATTTACAGGATGAAATCATGCACTAATGATATTACATGTGGCAGCTTGGTCATTAATTAAACACATCCACCAACAAGACGACCGGCAGACATTGATCCATTGCCATATTGATATGTGCGACTCTGGGAAATGCAAGCTCTGTAAATTGCCTTTGTGTTGTTGCTGGCTAGAATGACTTGATCTGTGCTAGTTATTCGAGACAACGTCTATACTTAGCCAGATATATAATGATTTACAAGCTAGATCATGACATCTGTGTGCACCAATTAGTGATAGCAATGACTTCAGTACAGCTTTGTAATATGTACCAATTATTAGCGTGTCAAGCCTGCAATCACCATTACCAAAGAGCTGCTCATTTAAGAATAGTATTGTTTATGGAAAAACTTGTGCGCTAACAATGCTTCTCTCACCTAATCTACCTAATGCATTATTCATGAGCTCAGTTAACACTACACAAGCATAAAATATTCACTAAACATTCTTGAGCTACAGGAAAAGACACACCCTATAGTATATCTGTCAAGGCTTTTTTTTAATCTGCATGATGTACGGTATTCACCTTGGACACTCTGCATACGTGCGATTACTGTATGTAACAAACTACTGCTTTTTATTTAGCTCTGATATTGCAGATATGGTAGACAGTATATTTTGTTTGAATGCAATGAAGTCATGGCAGAGTTGAAGCATAATTAACTGTGGTATGCTGGTACTAGAGTCTTCACCTCTCCTGAGCCTCACTTTAACATGTTTTGATGCCGTCTCTTCTTACTTTGAAGAGCCGTAACCTAGCTCTGTCTCGGCTGCTCTTGTCAGAATGAGTACGGTGCTCCGCTGACAGGTAATAGAGAAGCTCTTCGGTTCTGCATCTGATTATATAGCACTCGCTTCTACTGTAACTATACCTCACCTCCATGACTACTTCACCTGCCTCAGAAACAGATGATAGAACAATGCTAAATTAAAATATGTAGAATAATATAACTAAATTGAAATTTTAAAACAAACCCCAAATCAAATTTAAAATTAGAAGCAACCACTATATTTCTATCATGATCCAAACATGCAGCGTGAGCAGTTTTTATCTAACTTAAATTGTATATTTAAAAAATTTTCAGCAAAAACAGAATGAGAACTGCAAATTCACTCTCTGACAGCAGGTGGCGCTTATGGAACAGCAGCGATAGTTTTCTTGGTTGCTGCTAAAGAAAGCAGTGCTGCTACATTAATATACATTATACAAAGGCAAGATTAAAAGAAAATACCATATAGACTTTTCTAAAAAATAGTCAGTTCGCCCTTTAGAGATACATTCAACTCACACCCCCAACTGTATCGTGATTAATTTAACATCTCAACTGATTTGAATCGTCACATATTTGTATCGATTGTTACATCCCTATAAATCAAACATTACAAGTTCATTCACATTTAGGATTTACATCATAAATCCTAATACGGATTATGCGACCGTAAATATAGCCTTTAGTCCACTTACAGCAAGATATTGGAGATAATCAGCCAATGATCAATAGCTAGTGGACCTTCCTGAGCTTTCCCGCATAACAGCTTTCCACAGGATCAGATGGATTAGGCAAAATCACCAACAGGTACTAATCCGAGCACATCCTACCCACATTCACTCTGTAAACCATCTCCACTTCAACTAAAGCTTCTCAAACATGCAGATTTCAACAATTTACAAAACCAGTGTACTTATATGACCCCCTCTTTCACTGAAATTGCTCCTGGAAACAGCTTGAAAATCCTTTTCGTGGAAGCACAAATCCAGTGGTTAGAAATAGGCTGGTATCTGCCGCTGTGGCCATTGTGACCTCAGATGAAATAGATCAATTTCAACAACCAATCATGAGGTCAGTCTTCTGCAGCATAATCATACTGTGAATCTCCATCTGCGCTCCATGTCTTTCCACCTCCCTAAACCCAGAAACACCCCTGCTGTGCTATCACACAAACCTGCAGATACAATCAATATGTGGCCTTTTAGTCTTTGATTCCCTATGGAGCCGACTCATAGATCAGCGTGCAGCCTTACTACAGCAGCGGCTCGATGGAAAAGAATAAAAAAATCCACATTTGCAGGTGTAGGAAGTGTAAGCAGCACCTGCAGAGAATAGTGGATACTGTTCTTTTGTTTTTTCTTTATGGTTGTAGACTCAAGAGACTGAACTGGTGGAGTTGCCAAAATGAGGTGATAATGAGGTATTGTCACTTCTATATGCAGAGGTGTTTAGTGTGTATTTGTGTGTTCGCCAGAGCCATCGCATTGGGGCCCGTGCTTTCCCCACCCGAGGGGGAAACCACCAACCCCTGGAACAAAATCGTGAACGGACCNCTGGGCCCCGTGCTTTCCCCACCGAAGGGGAAACCACCAACCCCTGGAACAAAATCGTGAACGGACCGAGGGGGGCCTCGCACCAGGCCACGCGTCAGCTAATGAAATAGATCGATCTTTGTGCATGCATATCGCAAGTACAACTCTAAAGGTGCTTCTTTTTATTTGGCTGTCCTGATGTAATCCTTGTTTTGTTACTCTGTGACGTGGTAGTGAGCAGCTGGACCACATACTAACAGACATATGTCAAACACCAAGAGCTCTTGCGATTAGCACGATGGAGTAGAAGAGCAACTGAATGTGTTTATTGACTGAAGCCTGACTCCATCCTGGTGGAGGTCGAGCTGTGTCTCCCTCAGTAATGAGAAATCACTGAAATTGCGTTCACTGACATGCCACTATCACAACTTGAACTATTTACAGAATGTCTCGGGCTGATATTGAGGTGAGAGTAGATAAAATTGTAAAGACAACTCCGCTACATGCCTTGAATTTCAGAGTCTTGAATCACAGGAGGTCGAAGTACATGCAATTGGGAATATTTTGAGAATGAATTTTGCAGTACAGTTTGTCGTGTGTTAATGTTTGTTTATAAATATTATAAACATTATTATCCATATTGTTATAATTGATTTCTTTCTTAGAAAAATATTATTATTAAGTTTAATAATATCTTTAATCCAAAGAAATCTTTTTGTGTGTGTGTGTGTGTGTGTATGTGTGTGTATATAGAGGAAATCCCAATGATGACTGTTTTATACAGTGTTTGACTAAACGAAACGAAATTTTCTCAGTCAAAGCAAATGCATTTTCTCAGAGAAAACAGAAACGCAAAATCCTTAGAAATACTGCAGGATCCTTTGTTCTTTCCAGAAATTGATTTGTATTATTTTTGGATGTCTGTATTGATGTTTTTTCTCTTCTCTTGTAGCTGCCTGTGCTTGAGGTCTCAGCAGTCTGGCGTTGTGGATGGTTTGTCTACCTCTAATCCAAAGCAAAAGAGATTCTTTTGGCTCAGAGCCTGTGAATGAGAGCCTAAAGCAAGCCGAGTAAAGGTGCACGCACGGAGTTGTTTAAAATGGGGTAAGTTTTTATGACTAACACAACAAAAGACTAACATATTGCAATCCTAAAGGATTTCTCCAACACACTTTCTAGCAGAGGCCTGCAGATACAAGTATAGCTATATAGTACAGATATATAATGTACATAATGTAAAATCAATCAGGGAACCTGATTAGTTTGTCATGAATCCTCAAGTTTGAGTGTCTTTGAATCTCTAGTATTTTGGCTTGGTATGAAGCTCTTGTCTCAGTGAGGGACTGTCTGCTCTTGCTTTCTTGTGTCCGTAATAATTCTGCTCAAATAGGAAACGGAGCATCTGCCTGTCTGTCACACACAGAGAGGACATAGTGGGCCCGGCGTGAGCTGATCCTGTGCCACATGCTCATTAAACAAGCTCCTTATGCTAATTGACTGTTTATTCACACGTCAGCAGTTTTCAAGCGCAAGCGAAAGAAAACACTGGCAGCGCTGTTGAGACAGTGAGTCTAGTCGCCCACGAAGATAAATCCTCCCGAGCGCTCCACTGTACAATTCACAGAAAAACAAAAAGGGGGCTTTCGATCTTCTTATCTCCTAAATGGAGCGTTGAAATTAGCCTGATAATACCAGAGGGGTTTCAATAGCTCCATTTTAATTAAATTGGGCCAAACGTTAATTGAACACCTGAACATGCTGGGCTTCCCCCTTTTAAAATCACTGGTTTCCCGCCTTTTTCAATCTAATCGCAATGCCATTGTTGTTCTCTGGCAGGCAATGTGAAGAAGATGAATATTCATCTAGATGGATTTGTCCTGACTCTGTCGCCCGGAATTATTGTGACATGTTCTTTTGTAACTCCTGGCTTGACCCTGATTTCTGTTTAAGATTACGGGTGGATATTAATATGGCCCAAAGCAAGGCAATTTGTACTAATTACTGAAAGAGAAGCTCTCTCCTTGCTAATCCAGAGTTCTCATCTGATTAGTGGAATAAGAGCCCCGGGCGAGTGTTGTGGCTCTCTTCATTACTGTCCCTTCTGATTTTCCTCCCTCTCGGTTTAATGTTTTTAATTCCAGACATAACTCCCCCCCACCATTTGATTTGTAAAAAAGAACGAGCCATTTTTAGAATTTGAATTTGATTATATAAGTCACAGGAGCTACGCATGATAAGCATTATAATTACTGTTGTGGTTATTGAACTGTGTTACTTAGCTTTAGCTTAGTTTTGTCTTTGGAAGGAACATTTGATGTTATTTAGATTAGTATTCAGCTAGTTCAACAGGAAGAGAAATATTGTTAGCTTTGTACAGGTTTTAAATATTTGAGAAATGCAGGGTGAATTTCATTTTTGCACCATTTAAGGGCACTTTTATGGGGACAGAGAGTGCTATTTGTATGGTTGTTGCAAACACAAGTGAGCAACAGAATCCCTCACATACAAGCCACTAGCAAATGTTACATCCAGTCGACGTTTCAAGGAAGTAATTTTGGATTTTCATTTGCACTAATCCTCGGTAGTACACCCTCATGATTAATTTTGAAACCTGAGGTAATTTTAGATTGTATCTGGTATTTTAAAATCCTTAATTGCTTACATATACCCAAGGATTATCAGTGGAATATATTTCTTACATATTTTGGTTATTTATTTATTTATTTATTTATTTATATTTTTGCTGATACCATGAAGAAACAGTTTAAAAAATGAAATATTTTCCACAGTAGTCAATTATAAACAAGAAAGACCCATTTATGCTGTGTGAGGAAAGTTGTTAAATAACATCTTTCAAAATGCTAAATTATGTTTTTTGTGATTAAAAAAAGAAATTAAAAGCCAAAAATGTTTACTTTATAGTACAGATGTATATTTTTCTAATTAGAATATTGGGTCAACTTTATTTTAAGGTCCAATTCTCGCTATTAATTATTAACCATACTTCGCTATTAACCATTAACTATGACTTTTGCCTCCATCTCCTGATTTGCTGCTTACTAATAGGATTAGACATGTAGAATATGGTTATGCAGAATAAATGCAGAATACACAGCCATTATGTTAATAATAGGCATGCTAATAAGCAAATAGTTAAAGGTAAAATTGGTCTCTGTACTAAAAGTGTTACCAAATATTGGTAGAATTTATTACCATGATAAAAAAAATTTCGTAGTTTGATTTATTTGTATAAAGTTTTTGCAGTAGTTTGAGCAAAGGTGATAGTGTATACAAGACACTTATACACTTTCTCATTTTTACACAGAAGCATTTTTAAACAGCAGGTGTTTTGTTGCAGAGCAATTTCAAGCATATAACATGTTCTACCAAAATGATGTCAGTTCCTTGTCTGTGGATTTCTGCAGGGCTGTGATCCCGATGCTCCTTTCTGGAATATGGCAGCTATTTCTGTGGCCATGCCGGATGTGAAAGCCCCACAATGTGAGTACTCCCCAGCAGGCTCTCCTGCAGGCTGCAGCATGGACTTGTCCATGGACCTGTCCGTCCTCAGCTCCCCGCTGTCTGCTTTCCCTCATCATGGCGTGCCCCCCTTCCCTGCCCAGGATGGAGCTCCGGGCCACTGCAACAACAACAATGGCCTGCTCAGCAACCTGGGGGTCTACTGCTCCACCAGCAGTATGCATCCCCTTAAACAGCCTGATGGCCAGTCTAGCTACGGGACGGTTCGCTTTCCACAGGGCTGCATGAACACCGGCGGCACCCGGCTTTACCGCAGCCTGGAAAACCTGCATTGGGCTGCCGTGTCCGATCCTAATGCGTATCCTTACAGGAGCGTGGACAGTGAGTTTATACTTCACTGCACTTCAAGCAGCCACTGGTATGACGGACCTCCTCAGGGACCGCAGGTTTACGGCTTAATGCCTTCCCATGACGGCATGGCGATCTACGGCCGCCGAGGAGTGGTGAGGAAGGATATACCGCTCTTCCCACAATGGCTTTTACCTGCGGTTGAGGACTGGGGCATGAACGGAAATGCTCGGAAGGGTCTTCGAGACAAGCTCCGGCTCCAGAGCACACGTGTGACGGAGCCCCACAAGCCCTTGCGTCCTCAGCCTGTGCTTGGTAATGCACCTTCTCCGCTGTATCAGTGCGACCAGGACGTAGCGGTTCACCCATCATTGCACAGGAATGGACAGCAAGAGTTGAGTGCCCGTCGCATCACAAGTCCCGAGGAGATCAAACAGGAAGCACTCCGACGACTGCAGCTCCGAAGGCAGCGAAGCACCCCTAACTTGGCACTGAACTCTAGACAGGAGTCTAGTACCATGAGTAAAGCTCATACGGCAGAGCCCATCTGCACTAGCTCTGCCCAGTCCACCCCTGAGAGGAAAAGACCACCGATGGGCCGCCTGCACATACCTACATTTGAGGAGTTTAAGAGAATGAGACAAAAGGAGGGCATTAAAAACCACAGTTCCTCTGAAATGGAGAGTAACGACAAGCATAGAGAGGAAAGAATACAGACAGAGGAAACGCAGAGTGCTGAAAGGACTGACATTGACGTCAACACAGCTCAGGATTCGAACCACAGCGGAGCAGAGATGTCTGAGCCCAGTTCCACCGCAGAGGTCCCAGGAGGACCCATCTGCACAGGCCCAGTGGCTCGCTCTCCATTACACCCTCAAGCTGCTACAGGAAGAGGCAAGAAGACAAAGGGCCCAGCAGGCCCTGGGGCCACAGATGTAGCTGTTCTCCCTTTCCCGCCCCGCAGGGAGAGTGGCGATGGCCCATCCAGCTGCTGCCCGGCAATCCTTCTGGACGGAACAGACCTTTCCAGCTATGGAGCCAAAATCTACAAAATGAGGGATGGCTTCCTGGGATCCGCCCTGGACCTTATTAAAAAAAGGTGAGTTGATGAAGGAGCAGTTGTGTTTGTCAGTTTTAGCCTTAGTACTTAAAGTTAGTATAGAAGTAGTGACAGATCATTTCTCCTGTACAGTGATGTACATTCTGGGAAAAAAAATAATGATGAAAAAAAATAATGTTGTCTTGGTTCTATCCATTGGTTGTTGATTGGATTGAGGCAGATCTGAATGCAAGCATGCAGACGATGGGACAGGATTTAAGTGGACTGAATGATTGGAGAAGTCCTGAATATGTCACCAGAAGGAAGTCTGTCATGTCACTGAAAATCGAGTTATTTTTAAAATGATTAAAATCAATTAAAAATGATGAGGTCAAAAAATGTTTTAGAAAATAAAACAGATGTATGGATGGATTAATATGCTTAAATTATTAGTGTTTTTCAAAATCTTTAAAAAAAAAAATCAACTGAGCATGAGTGGATAATGGCAAAGGGAATTTAAATGTAAAAATAGAACAGTATCAATATATATCCAATATATAACCTATTAATTAAAAAAAAAATTATATTAGCAAATATTTTGATACCATTTTGTTATTGTGCATCCTAATCATTCAGATATTAAATTGGAAAAATAGACATCAGCTGGAACAGTGTACCTCTTGGTTATCAGTTTTGCTTGTTAACTGTGAAAATGAATCCCATAGCAGCTCCAATAGCGTTTGCATCAGTTTGTGTTATTGATTTATTCCTGAATCTCTGCACAGCTTGTATACAGAGAAACAGACTGAATATATCATTATTGATGTGATTCTTAATGTCTTCATTTATGCCAAGTACACAGTAGCAGATGTGATATTTGCATATAGTGGCATATTCTATGGTGATTAGCAGGTTTAGCTATATTAAGAACGGAAAACATGGCTATTACAAATGCTACTCAATATCCTGTCCTAATCATCTTTGTCTTGTTTTCCAGTATAAAATGACAACCCAGAAAAATCAATTTTCCTAAAGCAGAATTGCAAAAGCATTTTTGTAGTTTTAAAGTTGAGTTTTGTTAAAGCTTTAAGTAAATGTATTGTTTTATTGATACAATTGTTACTGGAAAACAAAGATAAAGAACCAGATTTTTTCAGTAGCATCAATCAAAGGTAAAGAATTGGATACTATAGCAACAAACCCCATCAATTCCCCATTGATTCACTTAGGCAGTAACTGTATTATATGGATTCTTCTGTGGTTGTGTTGTGGCAGTTGTCTGGTTCACACCTGTCCACCAACAGCACGTTTTGCACACAGAATCTCACACAAGCGTAAAATATGCGAACCTGACAGAAATTTGATTAACATAACAGCACATAACTCTGGCCCTGACAGTCTTCTCAAATTTAGCATGGATGCATAAATCTGTATAGATTTTCCTTCAGCCGCTTTTGCTCCAGACATAGTACAGAGCTTAATTGCTGGTGCCTCAGAAGCTTTTCGACATTACTGAGCCTTTCTCTAATGTTATGTTCCTCCAGGGCAGGAGTTCAATCCAGGCTGTGAACCGTCTAAATATAACATCCAATATCCCAGCTGTCCCGTAGTGCCTCAAGTGAGGGTATTCATTTACTACAGAGCAGCCCGAGGCTTCCAGGTCTTTTTTATTAGACTTTTATATAGTTATTTTCATTTATTGTCTGCTTGATAAAAGAAAGAAGAACAAGTCACAAGGCAATGCTCTTATTTAAGCTTACAGTAACTTTATCTTATTGCCTAGAATGGATGAGTACATTTCAAGGGAGCTTATTGTCCTGATATGAATTTTTTTTTTAAATCATAGTGTTAATGTCATTTTTTTTTGATGAGTTGAGTCAGTATAGGTGGACAAGACCTTTAAATAAATAATAGAGCATCATCCTAAAAAAAGTGCTATTATAAAACCTTAATAAATTAAAAATCCAATTAATGGTCACGCACAGCACTGCTGAAATGACACATAATATATCTGCAGTGCTATAATGACAATTTCATTCACGTGTGAAAGACATTGGTTTTATTGCCACTTTCAGAGCGGTATATTAATTACTGTCAGTCCACGGCTACAGGTTTGTGAATGAACTCTTGCACATTTTATTGTTAGAGTTAAAACTGATATTTGACGCGCACCAGCTATTAACATTTTCCTAGTGAGATGTCAAGACTTCTTTGTCTTTGTGTTTTCTTTTGAATGCTTCAGAGCTCATGGCTGTGCTGTCAGCACTATTCTCAGATGGCGTCTATGCAAATTTATGACAGTGATGAGCGCAGCATTATCAGATTCTGAGGTACTGAAGCATCAAAGGAGATGGAAATGATGTGGAAGAGGCAATTAAGAGCTTATAACAAATCACTCAAAACACCTATTTTTTAATCTTAAGGGACCTCTGTATACGAACAATGGCTGGGGTAAACAGCTGATTAGTATATTTAAAAGTCTGTTTATTCAACAATAAATGCACAGCCTTCAGCAATCATTTTTTTTCTTGTTTTCCAATAAAAATATCTTAATATCTTTAAAATAACATACAGTGGCGGCGCCAATAGCCTTGTTGTTAGTGCACCGACATACAGCGCAACTGCGCTCGCGGTGACCCAAGTTCGAATCCCCTTTCACGGTCCTTTACTGATCCTTCTCCCCTCTCTCTCCACCCAATGCCTTCCTGTCAACTCTATAATGTTCTGTCTAAATAAAGGCATAAAAAGCCCATAAATAAATCTTTGAAATAAAATGTTGTTTTAAAAAAGTCTCTTATGCTCCCAAAGGCTGCATTTATTTGATAAAAAAAAAAAAAAAAAATTTGTCAAATTTAAAAAAAAAAATTACTGTGATGCCAAAGTTGANCAAGGCTGCATTTATTTGATAAAAAAAAATAACAAAATTAGTCAAATTTAAAAAAAAAAAATTACTGTGATGCCAAAGTTGAATTTTCAGCAGTAATTACTTCAGTTATGATCATTCAGAAATTATTCTAATATGCTGATTTGGTACTCAAGCAACATTTCTTATTATTATCAATGTAGAAAACAGTACTGCTTAATATTTTTGTGGAAACTGTGATATTTTTCAGGCTTCTTTAATGAATAGAAAGTTTTTAAAAAATCAGTATTTACGTGAAATTGTAATTTTCTGTAACATTATAAATGTCAATTTTATCAATTTAATGCATCCTTGCTAAATACAAGTAATAATTTATTTAAAAACTAAAAATCTACTTACTCTAAATTTTGAACGGTAATGTATAGTTAACTTTAAAGCAAAATAATATAAAATAATACTTTTTTTAACCCCATTGGGAAATCAAGTAGTATATTTTCTTGTAAATCCAAAACATCAATGTAAAATTGGTTTAAGTGAGATTAACAAGAAAAAAACAAATAATACAAAATATGTAAGCTTGAAGTAACAGAAAACTGCTCCAAAAAAGCCAGTTTGCCTGTGTACTACAGTATGTGCTGTTATTTATTCACCGTCTGCAGTGCGTGGGGTCATCCATGGATACATAAGCTCCTTTTCTACTTGACGCACACACAAAGAAATCTAAAAGATTGATTGTGCTTGTTTCCGATTCGGAGCCCTGCAGCGAAGAGTTCAGGTGTTAATGTGAATTGATGCATCTAATTGCTGTCCTCCGTGAGCCCCTCTGGTCTGGGGGGCACCGGTCCTCTCTAGGGGGATGGGGGTTGATCGCACGGCACGTGTAGGAGCGGAGAATCAGGACTTGTAATTCCAATTTAACACTCCCATTTTCCTCCCTTTGTATTCTCTCTCCCTCGCTGCTCCAGCTGCAGTGCAGAGATTGCAGCCGAGACTCCCGTCCGATTGTCGCGTGAGAAGAATGACGTCACTGACATCACCGCTCCCCAGCCCAGCCATCAGTCTGCCCACGTTGCCATGACAACGTCGGCCTGCGGAGAGGAGGCTTGCACCGAGCCCGCGGGACAACAGGGGAAAGCGGCGACAGAATGCGTAAGGAATGCTGCCGTCTCACGCACACCTCTGCATATTATCACCTCTGAATGAGGACGGCTGCGGCTGTCATGCACATACGGGAATGTGATCAGGGTGCATGGGAGGCTGAGGTTGCAGGGGAATCTGCACGGTAGAAGCGACTGCAGACATGCAGCGGAGCGCACAGAGCCGCAGCTAAGAGCAACACGCAGGGAGGATTAGAGCCAGGTTTGATGGTGGTAACTGCTTTACGTTTCTTCTGTACTGCATGTCAGGTTGTGTGTTGATGCTCACTGCTGCTTGAGATGCCGGCCAGCTCTTCATTGCGCCACATTCATTCACACCATACGACTGGCTGTATGTTTTTTAAGGTTAAGGGTGATATCGAGGAACGCTGGCATTCATTTGTAATGTTGCTATGATTCATTGGTCAGCCGTTGTGCACAGATGCTTCTTCCGCCTCTGCATTTCTGTGCGTCTTTAATAAGGAGAACAGCTGCCTTATTAATAATTCTGTACGTCACCTGAAGCCACGGTGTGCATTTCTCGTGCGTTGATAACACTTGAGAACCTAATGCTGTCGAGCGACCTTTTGAAGGTTTTACGCCATAGATGTGTGTCTGTAACAGATGGATGTAAAACACAATATTACTGACTGTCATTTTGGAAGCGCAGAGGTTTAAAAGGTTAAAGGTTATCAGTTGTCTCAGTTGAGGCAGATGTGAATGCCTTTGAAGTCAACCCGTTTGATATCCACTATGTGAAACAAATTTAAACTGGAAAATAAAGTGATTGACTTGATTTTACACTTTATTGGATCACAAAAAATATTACAGGTGTTTGCAGTGATCGTTCAAATAGATGATATTGGCGATTTTAGCCAAAAAGGACAGTTGTGTGAGGAGTGTAGCTATTTTGTAGTTGTTCCAAGTCAAATTTTCGGTCATACTTCATATTAAAGGGCCTTAACTACTATGTACTTACATCAAAAAATAACTACAATGTACTTATTGTGCTCATATTGTTTTGCAAAACACTTCTGCTGCTATTGAGGTGTGATACGGGTAAGGTTAGGGACAGGTTTGGTGGTATGAGTAGGTTTAAGGGTGGGTTAAGATGTGAGGGATGGGTCAACAGTGTTATTATAAATGTAATTACAGAAGTTAATTACTGATTGAATTGCATGCAGGTATTTTTGAAATATTAAGTACAATGTATGTACACAATAAGTACATTGTACCAAAAGATTAATTTAAATGCAAGTACATAGCAGTTAAGGCCACTTAATATAAAGTGGGACCCAATTTTTTATTTGAAACAGCATCTGTAGGTATGTTATTTACAATAAGATTAGGAAGGGTTAGGAAAGGCCTTCCTTGGGAAAATTCAGACTGACTTTCTTCTCAGTAACATGGAAGATATTTCAAGGAATGTTGGTAACCAAGCTATTTTGTTTACCATTGACTACCATTTATGGACAAAAACCGCTTTGAGACTTTTCTCAAAATGTCATGTTTTATGTTCCACAGAAAAAGTAAGTCATACAGGTTTGGGAGCAACATAGGGTTGAGTGAATGATGACAGAATTTCCAATTTTGTATGAACTGTCCCATTAATAGTGACTTTAAACCATCTGGCAGGCCAGTTTTAAAAGGAAACTGGGTTTCCAAATCATATCTATCGAGAAATGAGATGCATTTTATGTCTTAAGACTTTTTAATAAACCGTAAATGGGCATGAAAAGCCACAGCAAAGAATTTTCCACTTACCACCACAATATATTAAAAGCTTCGGTAATGGTACACCCTCTGGATATACGGTAATGCAGTGACTCTGATCGATGTCTGAAACAGTTAGTGGTTCCATTAATTCTTAAATGTGCTTAGGGATCAAATCTGCCTTCATTGAGGTTTTACACTGTTAAACTCTCCCCTTACACACACACACACACACACACACACATATTTCAGACCAGTGCTCTGCCATGTGCACTGTTGATTGACAAATCTCCATCCTATCAGCAGGTTTCTGGGGCGGGCTGCAGACGCTCCAGCTCGGACGCGGCCTATGAGCTGGCTGAGTCAGTGAGGGCCCAGCGTGAGTGCCGCCTGCGGCCCCACTACAGCGACCCCATGCCTGCAGACGCCACCAAGCGTAAGCAGCTGGAGATGAAGATCGCCGCCGCGGCACGTTTGCACATTCACCGCAGAGACAGGGACAGTGGTAAGACTCTTTCAGCTGCACTAAGCTTTGCTCACAGTTCTTGCTGTAAGTAAACTTAACTCGTGTCCTAGATTTATACTGACAATGCTTCATTTAAAACAATTTTTAGGCTTGTCTGTAGGGTATTACTTTAGTTGTTATTATGAGACTCTGCTTTTACTAAAACCTGGCCTTAGGTGGCTTTTACTGTAGGTCCGTCACATGCATGACCTCTACCCTGAGGACTGCTTTTATCTTTCTGCACCACAGCAGTTTTTAGATGTAAAGGCATATACATATCTATAGGGGTGCACATTATCAGCACCATATTGGTTATTTTCCATTATTTGTTTAGGATTTGTATAAGATTTAGATAATCATGTAGCACTGACTTAAAAGAAACAGTGATAGATTATGGCAGAGCACAGTCTTTATTATAATGAGCAGTTATGTTATTCTATTTGAAACATTATAATTTGTTATAGAAGATTTAAAAAGGGACATTCTTAGTTTTCTTTTTTCAAGTGTAGATTTAAAAAAAGTATTGATTTAGCATATACGTCATTTCAGTTATTATAACATGATAATTTGGCAGTTTCTATTTACCGTTTCTCAGGTATTTTATCAGTTAGTGTAAACAAGAGGCCATTTGTTGCTATTTACACTACCGTTCAAAGGTTTGGGGGGTTTTTTTATGAAAGAAATTAAGATTTATATTCTGCAAGGATACATTAAATTAACTAAAATACCATAAAAGACATTTTTACAAAATAATTCTATTTAAAATAAATGCTGTTCACTTAAACAGCAACACATAAAAATGTCTCACAGTTTCCACAGAAATACTGTACTAAGAAGCACAAATGTTTTCAACATTGATAATAATAAGAAATGTTTGAGCAGCAAATCAGCATATTAGAATGATTTCTGAGGATAATGTGACAGGGCTGCAGAAAATTCAGTTTTATCATCATAGGTACATTTTAAAATATATTAAAATAAAATTGGATTTTAAACTGTAATAATGTTTTAAAGTTTTTTTTTTTTGGATCAAATAATTGCTGTCACTTCTTTAAAAACATTCAACGATCTTACCAACACCAAACTTTAGTGTACACTAACAGTATTTAACACTTTTTTATACTGCCACCACTGCCATGGTAAATTCATGGGGATGTTTTAAAGTTCAAAACACGTTAAATGCATTGTCAAAATATTTAAGTGAATTTTTGCTGACTTTTCTGGTCTCTTTTTTTTTTTTTTTTTTTTTTTTTTACCATTACTGTTCCTACTGTTCCGATTTTAAACCTAACATTTTAGGGTTTTTTACAGTTTTATTAGACTTTTGTGATATGTTTGTGACTATGTTACTATTGTTATGAATTTCTGAGAGCTGATCTTCAGAGGTTTGTTTGTTCTTTGTCATCAGTGCCAGGCACAGCCAGGGGCCGCTCGGAGCCCAGAGGTGAGGAGAGGAGCAGGGGCCTGGGTGTGAGCCGCTCAGCCCAGCACCGCTGGAGTACCGTCAGCAGCCTGAGCGCAGACAGCGGTGTCGTGGGCTTGAGCGATGAGCGTGAAGATGAGGAAGAGCCCCGTCGCACCCGCCACAGTGCCGGAGCCGAGGTAGAACGTGTGGACAGCGGCATCGGCCCTGGATTGGCTCGGGGCTGGAGGAGACCCTCGCCGTCCCTCAGAGCCTGGGACGCTCAGCAGCCCTGTCCCGACTGTGGACATAAAGAGGGGGCCCGCGAGGAAGGCATGTGTGAACGCTGCTCCAAACTACGCACAGAGCGCAAAGAGGCCATCCTAGAGTTTCTCAACACTGAGTCAAGTTATGGGGAGGACCTGCGCATCATAAAGGAAGAGTTTTACTGCCCCATGCAGAGTGCAGGGCTGCTCACAGTAGAGCAGCTGGCCGTGGTCTTCAGCAATGTTCAAGAGCTCATTGATGTCAATGACAGGTTCACAGAGCACCTGCAGGACAGCATTGATCAGGCATTTGATCAGGTAAGGAACGCTAGTGATGAAGTGACATTTTGCCATGCCGGTATGTGGCCATTTCAACAGTAACGTAAGTGTCAGTTCTAGAATCTACTGATTACAAAAATCAATAGGAAATCAATAGACCAGTGGTTCTCAACTGGTTTGGACATGAAGCCACGACCCACTTTTTTAGTGTATATATATATATATATATATATATTAGACCTGTCAGTCAATTAAAATGTAAATCTAATTAATTACGTGATGTGGCGATTAATCTAATCTACTCACAAACTAAATTTGGCTTTGAAAATACCCACAAAAGATAATTTAAAGCTATTATTGTGTT
>SCHK01443178.1:24183-39676 GCA_004124795.1 Poropuntius huangchuchieni
TAGTAGCTTTTAAAATAAATATTTTATTTAATTCAACGTAAAATTTATTTAACATAAACGTTTAGGCTACAGCAGCCTAAATTAAACCTATGGAACATAAAAAAGATGATTTGAGAAACATCTCAATATTTATTTTTATGGTAATGGCAATGGTGTACCTAAATTAAACAGTGACTGTCTCCCTACAGGGCGATGAGGACCTGCAGACTGTGTGCATTGGAGAAATCTTCTTGGAGTTTGTCAACATGCTTCCAGCATTTCAGACTTACTGCCTGCAGCAGTCCACATCTGTGAACATGCTCAATACACTGGAGAAAGAAAAAGAGCTTCTTAGGTAAACATATAATATATAATATAAACTGCTCATTCAGTGTTACAAATAAAGGTAGTTAAGCATCAGTTAGTAGGTCTTTTCAAATATAATCCTTTAGGATTGTATTTT
This sequence comes from Poropuntius huangchuchieni, assembly GCA_004124795.1. Taxonomy (NCBI): domain Eukaryota; kingdom Metazoa; phylum Chordata; class Actinopteri; order Cypriniformes; family Cyprinidae; genus Poropuntius; species Poropuntius huangchuchieni. The sequence goes on from SCHK01443178.1 coordinate 24,626, forward strand.
AAGAACAGCGACAACCATGACTGGTTATGTTTGTCTGTGATTGGTTCATGCGATAAATCCCGTCTCTTGTGTTCGTGTGCATTTCCGAATCAGTTTGAATTGATAATATAATGGTGTTAATGGGAAGACTAGATATAACCACTTTGTTACATCAAAATAATATGTAAAATGGCATGAAAACATGATCTGTGGCAGTTCTTAGTGAGTAATCAGCTTGATAAAATTAGATCTCTGTCTGTGACCAATATTTACCGAGCTTGTATGACTGATGACCCGAATCATTACGATTAAATTAAAAAGAACAGCTGAACATTTTTAATTAGGTTATTTTGCTCTAAAAACTGGTCATTATTATTAAGTCATAATTTAATTAACTAGCTACATAACTTGATGACATACTTAATTCAGCACCAAAAATGTATACCCACAATGTTCAAAACATCACAAAATGTTCACGTTTACAGTGTGTACTGTGTAGTGACCAGTGAGCCAAGTGACAGTGAACTAGCCCAGAACTCTTTCATACTGGCCATCTTTTTTTTTTTTTTGATACTGTACCTCCATTTTGGATCCTTAGCATATATTACCTATCATATGTATGCAATAGGTGACTCAAGTTGAAAGTATATGAAAGTTTGCTCCTTTACATCCCTCAGGATATTCCTCGACGTGTCCCAGAATGACAACACAGCCCTCAGGCGCATGAACCTGCGCTCCTTCCTCATGGCGCCGCTTCAGCGTGTGACCAAGTACCCACTACTGCTAAGTCGCATCAGCAAGGTCACCAATGAATGTCACCCAGACTACTCCCGCTTAAAAGAGGCAAAGAGCCGTGTGGAGTCCCATCTAGAGCACATCAACATGAAGACCAAACAGGAGGGGACTGCCACATGGTCCTTGCGCTCATTCCGGCGCGACAGTCGCAAGAATCGAGAAGTCATTAACATTGAGATGAGAGAGCTGTCGATGAAGACGGTGGGCTGGACGCGAGAGAGCACGCGTTTCATCATGGAGGGGCCACTCCAGTTGGCGCAGCCTGCCGATGGCCAATGGCTTAAGAAGGGAAGCAAATCTCTCAAATTCCAGAACGTTCAGAGTTTACTCATGGTACGCACCCTGCGTAATGCAGACACGGTGACTGAAGGGAGTCTGGAGACCTCGGAGATGGTGCAGGATGGTGTACTGGTGCTCATCAAGGACAAAAGCAGCGGGAAGTTCACTGTGTTGCGTGAGCCAATCCGTCTGGCGAACTGCGTGGTGTCCGCCGACGCCGACTGTGAAGACACCTTCGAGGTGCTGGACATCCGACGCGAGGCCTTCGTTTTCCGTGCCTCCGACAAACCTCGCACTCAGCAGTGGTTTCGTCAGATCAAGAGATACGCTTGTGATTTGGGATCCTGGAGAAAGAGACGCAACGCTCTCCCCAATATCATGATTAACACAACCCAGAGCCGGTCCTGAGACTTAGCCCTTAGCAACACATCCCTCATCCCTTCCCAGCATAACTCTGATGTAAATAATAATAATAAAAAAAATCAATATTTTGTTGAGCGAACAGTATTTGCGTGGAGGAAGCGTGTCTGAGTAGATGTTTCTCCACCAATGGACTTTTGCAAGGTTTTACTGTGATTTGACTGAATATTAATATAGACTGCAAGAGGGCACTTTGTATGAGTGGAAAGAAAGTAAATGACATTTTGAAAGGGGAAAAATCCACTGTCAAGCAAAAAGCAATGCCCTTTGGCATACCAAAATGAGGGCCTTGTTAGGCGCCTCACTGCTGCACTTGTAAACACTGATTGTACAACCAGTTTTCTACTGAGAAGAAATGTTCTCGGTTGTGAAACGGTATTTGTGATAAGCATGAGGGAACATGTTTGTGATTGGATGGACTTTATGTGGACTTTTTAGTATGCACAACAGAGTGGAAACCTGTGTTTTGTGTGAAGACTGAGGTAAAGCTGTTTTGTTTTCTGATCATTGTAATTCCCTCTTCCTCTCTCTTTCTTCCGTTAACATCTATTTCCACTGCCATTCAGGAGCAGTTCTCATGTTTGTATCACTGTGCTGGTTTACAAAACAGCAATAATCTTTATTGTATTATGTAGCAGCAGTCGAGCTGTTTTATTCACAGGTACCCATAATCTTGTGATCGGTGATGTAACAAACATTTTTTGGTATGTTTTCTCCAGTCTAATGAGGGTGTAGCATCAAGTATTATCATTGCCACATTAATGGTTGTGCTGAAACCATCTGTGGCTATACAAGATCTTCAACTAGAAAAATGTCAATTGGATGTTTTCCCCCAAATTATGTAGCTTATAATTACAATTTCTGTTTTTTTTGTGTGTGTGATCTCTGAGGGGGAGAAAATACGTGCCTTTGTTTCTTTGATATTGAATGAGTCCTTAGTACTATTTTGTTCAAGTTTTTCCTTTACTTTTACCCACAAATCAGGCCTTATGTCAAATTGAGAAAAAGATGTACATTTTTTCAGTAGCTGCTATTATATTCTGACTTCCCATTGATATACAGACTGTGCTTTATGACAACTTGTTAAATGTTAACTGTTTTTGTTTGATGCACTTTAATATGAAAGTCCTAAAACTGAAGCGAGGACGTTGTTCTGCAGTTTACAAAGCTTTACTGTACTTTGTTTAAAGATTGTTTTAGCTTTAAGAGAAAAAGAACCACAGTTGACTTCAGCAATAGCAATCAATCACAGTCATTCTGGTCTCTCTGTATGTTTAAACTCAATACTGATGGATAAAAATTGTCGCTATCACTGGATTTAGGCATTTCAACATAAATATTTACTGTTTTTTTCCAATGGCATTGATACTGTTAGAAATATCATACTGTAGCTTCCACATTACACAATGAAAAGAGTTGAACCTGCCAGGACTGAGAACTGAGACCAATCAAGCTGTTAAATACTTTTTTCCATTCTTAAAAATCCTAATTTAATATTTTTTTTTTTTTTTTTTTGTTGTGTAAAATATTGTGAATTACAATTAAAAATGACGAGTATCCATCTCTCAGTCTCTCAACCGACTCATTGTTTTCTGAGAACATTATTCCCAGTGTGAATCTTTATTACATAACATTAGTGAACAAGCGAATGTTTTCCCACTGAAAAGCCAAAGTCGAAAGTTAAACCACCACATGAACACAGGCATTTCAAATGCAAATACTCAGAAAAGTTAAGAAATCTGTCTTTGGGGAGAAACAAAGAACACAAAGCATTTTTTGCAGAGAATTTCTTTCTAACCATTTTAAGTAAAAGCCCCCAAAAAACGCTGAAAGAGCAGATAAAACATGCACCCACAAAGGAGCCACAACAAGAAGAGCAATAAAAAGAAGTCAATGCACTAAGAATCCTCAAAAAAATAAAAAAAATTGTGAGAAACATAAAAGTTGCCATAAACCCTTTACAAAGGAAAGTAAATGCATTGTCAGTTTGTCCTTTGAAAACATTTGTTTGGAAGGTTTTAGTGTTATTTTTCCCCAAGCTCTTCCTGAATCTGCAGGTTTAGCATGCAACAACATAAGAGCCAGAACAAAAGGAAAGAAACATATGAACCGAAAAGCAAAAGTGATAAACCAGCAGGCAAATATGCACTAATAAATCACTTTGATCTCAAGTATTAATCCAAAAATTAACATTCTGTCATTATTTACTCATCCTCATGTAGTTCCAAACCTGCATAACGTTCTTCTGTGCATCACAAAAGATATTGAAGATGTTTACAGTGTTTTTTCTCCAAGTCAATGGGGTCCAAAACAACACTAGACACTTCTGACTTTGTATGGACAAAAAACATTGTGTTCCCTAGAAGAACGTAAGTCAGACAGGTTTGGAGCGGCATGAGGGTGAGTAAATAATAATTATTGGATGAACTCTCTTTTTAATGAAGAAAGACATTAAAGTATAAATATGTACCAACAGCAAATCAGTGGTTAAGGAAACCACTAGATGATTTAAAGATTTAATATGTATTTAAGCCATGAAAATAAACATTATGGCACATTTATTTTCACGTACACCTTAGCAAGATACCATTAACATGTGATTTGAACTGTTACATTCAAGAAAAGTGCTTGGGTACAAAACCCAATCTTATAAATCAAATGTAATATTTATGTAGTTTAACATCAAGAAAACGTCTTGATGTCTCAACTGGACAAAAAGCCACAAAACAGGCACAGAACTTCTGTTTTTAACAGCCTTTTAAGTATCTCGCACACAATTTTTTTTTCCTTCTTGTTTGACGGTACAATGATTCACAAGAGACACGGCCGAGACAAAAACATCAATAATAGTAAAAAGCATCCAATCAAAAAAAGGCAAAGAAATGCATCTGTACATAAGCATCTCTCAACAAAAGTGAGAAAGAGAAGATCTCCCCACTACAACCTGAACTGATCTCGGTCATGGTGGGCAGGTGGTTTAAAAAACACCGCCCAAGGCTGCTGGGGCTTCAAAACCTCCATTCCCTCCCCTCTTCCTCCGACTACCTGCTCGCAGACAGGTTTAACCACTCTTTCAGTCGTGAAGAATCCCAGCCAGGGTAGTGCCCCGCGGCCTCTTGCGTTCCCACAACGCCTCTACTTATCTCCTCCAGCCTCCTGCTCCTTGGCAAGGCCTCGGATGGAAAGATCGTACACCACTTCCTCGATCTTCTTCACATCGTACTTGAGGCCATCGTAGCGCTTGCGGAGAGGGTCGTTTTTTAAGTTGAGCAACCGAAAGCCAGAGTCAAGTTCATTGATAAAGTTTGAGATCCTAAGCGGACGCCCATAGTCCCCTGCGGTCACGCTGTTCACTGCCAGCCTGGACTAAATGGGAAAAAAAATGCAACAGGTACATTGTGCTTTTAGTTTGATTCACATTATTTCCGCTCTTGCCAAAGTTTATTTGACATCAAGAAGGCAAAATAGTGCCTCAAAATATCATAAATGCAAATCTTTAATAATCTAGCGGCTCGTTGTAACAATGATATGCCAACACAACGAGTAGGGGCTGTTCACAAAGAACACATTTTTGCATTTCACTATGCTACTTTTCCACTGTTTTTTATGTAGTTACGTGCTAGACTGACATGTTTGACATTCTGATTTGTCTTTTGTGACATTCTAAAAACATGGTGCTCAAGTTGGTAAAAGTGCAACTCGAAACCTTACTTTTTCCCATTCTGTTTTTACCACAATGCGTTTGAATGGGCCTTAATTCTGGTTGCCACTTGTCATAAAATTCTACCTGTACCTGAAAAAAGTTCATTCACCAGTGTTTTTTAGATTCTGAAAAAAAAAATGGACACCCAGTCTGCTGCATTAATGCAGATCAACAGTAGGTTTTTTAAAATGGTTTCATTTTAATGACACTTACTCACGTGCAATAGTGAGGGGACAACAATATTATTTCCTATGAAATAACTTTAGCCAATCAAAACAGGGGCTGCTTTCTAAGAAGCCTTAAAGCCCCTTAAAAATGTATATTTATAGGTATAAAGGTATATTTATACTACAAAAGACAATAAGATTGGTAGTTTGAATACATTTGACAGAAAAACACTTACCAGCTCACTGGCCAGAATAAGAACTCCTGCTAGATAGTCTTCCACATCCAAATGAAACCCTTTTTCTCTGTCGACTTCAACTGCGTAAGTGTAAATTAGATTTAATCTACAAGTCTCACAAGTACTCAAGATATACAGTTTCAATAAACATGAACATTACATACTGGCAAGTATTTTTGCCACTTCCTCACGCGTGACCAAGGACTCGCTTTCCAGGTATACCACAAAAGCTGCAAGGAAGGCAAGACGTTGAAGAACAAATCTCCAGTGTTCATGATACCTATGGAAAGATGAGGATGTGCCAGTCTTTAATATAATTATCAAGTCTAGAAGCATGATTAATTCAATCACTAAGGGGAAAAAAAAATGTTTAAGAGTCATCTACACTAACCGATAGTACTGTTCCACAGGGAACTTCGTTTTCAGCTCTCCAGTGTGGTTTCTTACAGTGCAGAACAGCTCTCTAGCTCTCAAACACTTGCTGGGAACTGGAGGAGGGAGTGGAAATGTATTAGAAAAGACATTATGTAGACAAAATATCAAGATCATTTTAACTTACTGTCTTTGAAACCACTTGGTTGATGGACACTTTGAAGAACAGTGAGGATCTCTCTCGCTGTCTGCTCCAGAACTTGGACAACTTTTCTTATGTCCTACAGGAAGAGCATAGAAAGATGAGAGCCATCCATTTTGGATAATAAAATAGCAAAATTCAAAAAGAGATCAGCAGAACTTTCTGTCTAGACTTGACATCCATTGTACTTTATCATGTCTAATTCCCAAGTCACAGATGCCCTGTGACTATATTACTGTGAATATTACTGATAAATCAATATTTTATGCAGAGGTTCTGCGACAAGTCCATAACAATACAAACGGATTTCACGTTTTTTCGTGTTTTTTTCCCCCAAGAAAAAACGTGTCAGTGCAGTTGTGTACCTCTCGAATATCTTGATCGGCACTCAAAAATCCTTGGATGTAGCTAAACATTTCCGTTACAGACATCTTCAACGTGCTGGCGTGTGCGTCGCTCTTTACTGTGACCAGCTGCTCCAAAAATATACACTATTTAGATAGTGTATGGATGTAAACAGAGACTGTTTATTAATCGTCGTGCTCGAGAATCAAACAGTCTGTAGTTGTAATTGGAGTCATCAGCATGCACGTTAACATCTGCCCTTCCTCAGTTCGTCGCATTATAATGATGTAATGATCGTCTCTCTTCATGCATGCTGCTGGTATTCCAGACGCCCTCTACTGTCTTTGCGCAAATTCAACTCAACTTTTTTTATTCAGTTGTATTTCTCAAAATCATTAAGCTTTTAACTCATTAAGAGGGGAAAATGAAAAAATAATAGAGCTTTGTTAAATATCTTTTAATATTGAAACCAGGCTTTGATAAGGATAAAAAATTACAATGCTGAGTTTATGGATATCTTTCATTATTTTCATTTGGAATCATTTGAAAAATTTATAATAATAATAATACGTGTGTACAAAACAATCCCTATATAGATACAATTATACAGGAAATGTGCGTAAGAAAGCTACAAGATATGTTAAATAAACGGTGTGTATTTTACACGTTTTTTAGCCTACCAGTAGTAAGCGGATTATTAAAAAATTTAAAGAAATGCTCTTTTTACTTCAAGATAGTTACTCAGAACTGTCAGCAGCAAAGCAACCAAAATCACAAAAATGGACAATTGTCATAATTAAAAAAAAAAAAAAAAGAAGACTTTTGAAGGATCTTTTTTTTTATTTATTTGTTTATTCATTCATTTTACAAATGCAGTGCAGGCCCAATGAGTTGCACAACTACTTTTACAATAAACTTATTAAGAACATGTACAGACTTAGGGCAAATATTTCGCTATTTTATTCATCGTTTTTATGCATAGCATTTGTCTTTTTTTTTAAACAGATCAACTGTCTTCTAGACACGTCTGGTCGCATATTTATTATACATGTTCGTAGAAATACTATATCTAGTATCACTCCACTACGTTGTCAGTGAGAGTGTGGCTGTATCTGAAAACCTAGTGAGCCGCCTAGCAAGAACGCATTTCCTACGTCCCAAACAGGCCGAACATTTCAAGCGCTTTCTAAGTGCCCTGCTATGCTGTCTAGGTAGAGGCTGCGCAATATATTTGGAGGCAGGCCGCGCGAGTGACTTCCGGTGAGTGTTGCGTGGCTGTAAGCAGCTCTGATTGAGTTCAGCTTTTGCAGCAGCGAACAGACGCTCGTCTCACTGCCGCAGAACCAAATGAACGCCCTCATTTCTCTTACCTCCAGACATGACAGCACTGAAATGATGCAGTATTTAGACATCCCATCCTCACAAAACATGGACACCAATCAGAGGAGAATATTAAAGGAGTGAATAACTGTTACCGACGGCACTATTTTATACTGAACCGGATCGTTAGCTTAGCTGGCTAGCAGATAGATTTTCAGTCTCTGCTGCTGGGTGGTGTTGCCCGAGGCCGGACACCAGCGATGGGAATCATTTTCACAAAATTATGGAGGCTTTTTAACCACCAAGGTACGTAAAATAGTGTGTTTATGAACATAATTCGGCCACATTCAATTTAAATATTGACTGGCTAACGTTATATGGATTTTTACTAGCTAGCAAGTGTCTGCTAATCTGCTGCTGTAGTTTCGTTTTATAACAGCGATGCTGGTGCTTATATATTTATAAACATGTTGTAAATACAGAAATATTCTGAGGACGTATGTCATTACATTAAAACAGTCGATAAGGCTTCAATAAACTGCCTAAAAGATGGTTCAGGACTGACTGTTGACAGGTACTGTGCTGTCAGGTTCAGTCTCTGTGTTTATGGAGGTTGGAGCCCTGTATCTTATTATTTTTTGCTTACTGATAGATAATTGTTGTGTAACATGTCAAAATCTGTGACGCGCTTATATAATTTTCATATAAGAATAAATGTGGTTAAATGAACGTAATTATTGTCATTTTACCGTTAAATATGGGTATTGTTATGTATTCCCCTATGCAACAACATGTTTAGTTTTATGTATTTCGTCTGGAAATACGTAAAACTTACCAAATGAGGCAATATCAATATAAAGTGAATGAAAAAGTCAGTTGTCAGCACTGAGAATAGATTAACCTGCTTGTTCACTAGCCTATGAATCAAAAAGTGAAACACCCATTGCAGCACTCTTTGCTTTTTAAAGCCGGATCATTTGTGCCTCTTTCCTCTGTGATTGTGCATGCTGTGCATTTTGCAGCGCTGGTCAGCCTGTGTGTCTCTGACTGTGGTGTAATCCTCAAAGCACTGGGTTTTGTGTCAGCATTACTTGTTACACACATCCATGTGATAGCCAGTGGTCTCTCATTTATTATACATGGTGTGGGATATCCATAAAGCATAATCTTGTTTGAAAGATTTGCACATCAGTGTATGGGGCATTGAGCATGTGCAAATTGTAATATAACCCAGTGGAACGTTTCTCTTCTGTTCTCACCTTACTCATTAGCTGAACAGATCATTGTGATATGGGTGAGCCTTGTAACGTGAGAGTTGGAGACTGTTGCCTACAGTCAGATGCAGCACCATCATTAGTCTGTTTTATTTCTTTTTGTTTAGATGAGGTAGCCTATAGTAAGTCATTAAAGGTGACTTATTATTGTTCAAAAGTTTGGGGTCAGTAAGATTTTTCATGTTTTTGAAAGAACTATCTTATGCCCAAACAGGGTGCATTAATTTGATAAAAAATACAGTGAATAATGTAAAGTATTATTACAATTTAAATAATTTTCTAAATTTTTAGCATCATTACTCCAGTCTTCAGTGTCGCATGATACTTCAGAAATCATTCTAATTTGTATGCTGATTTCCTGCTCAATAATCATTTCTCATATTGAAAACAGCTTTGCTGCTTAATATTTTTGTGGAAAATTGTGCTACTTTTTTCAGGATTCTTGTATTCTTGAAAGTTCAAAAGAACAGCATTTAAGTAAAATAGAAATTTATTGTAACATTATAAATCTCTTTACTGTCTCTTTTGATCAATTTCAAGTATCCTTGCTAAAAAAAGGTATTGATTGTACTGACCCCAAACTTCTAAACTAAGTCTTTTCATGCATCTATGTTTTGTTGTTCATGTTTTGCATCACACTGCAGCATTGCCACACACAACTGCTCAAATTCTTTCAGAACATTTCATGCAATAGACAGAAGTGATACAATGATATAATCAGAGCCTGTGAATGGGTAGATTAGAATGGGTAGCCCTTCATGCACGCTTTGTACCCCTTTGATTTTTCTTTGTTTATTCCTCAATTTCGTGTCTGTTCTTGTTCAGGTTAGTATGAAACTTTCCAGGAACAGACTTTGAGAATGTGAGTGTAAGGTTTCTTTGAAATGTTTCTCAGTATTTAGGTTAGATGTTGTAATAGTTGACACTGCAAATGAAATCCCGCACTGTGATGAACCGGCTAGTTTTGTCTTTTTGTTTTAGTTGTCAGCTTTGTGCATTGCTGTTGTATGTTTATGTAGTGTTTATGCACTGAAAATAAAACATTTTCTGTGACATCTACAAATAATTGAACTGATGTCACAGATTAGTGTTGCCTGGCTGGTTACATAGATTGTGATTTGTTGAAATTGCACAAATGGCTTGTCATAGTCTTGGGAACTAGAATAGTTTTGTCATATTTCACAGTTTTCCAAAAAAAACAAGGAAAGTAAAAGCTTATATTAAAGTTGGATGATTTACAGATATTGTCATGCTATTATGAGAGACCCGGAACTGTGTGACTCCAGCCACCTTTTTAAATCTAAATGTCAACACAGTTTTATATTTGAATGTGATACGCCTCAAGTTTGTCCCATTTAGCCAAAAGGACTTGGTTTTAAGCTATTTTTTATTTTCTTGTGAATACAAAGAATGAGAAAGCGAAACGTTTCATTGAAATACTAAAGCTCATAATTTACAATACACCCTAACCTTTGGACCTTCTTTGGCATATGAATGCTTAGCTGACATGATGATTATATCAGCCTTAAATATTGAGTGTCATCGGTTTCACAGTGTCTTGGTAAAAGCAACTCTTTGGAATGCTTTTATTTGAGCTTTTCCTCTTTTGTTTATTATTTTCAAATTAAATGGCCCAGTCTAATAAGAGCAAGACTGAGGTCTTATCTACAGGATGATCTTTTGAGAGCTCTCTCTCTTTTTTTCAGACTAAACAAGTTTCTGTGTCCCCTAAAAAGGACAGTTGTCTATCCAGTGTGCATACTTGTGACTCATTTTGTAACACATGTGAATGGGTGTGTCTGAATGTCCTTGAATACCTAATGCAGATCTGTAGTAGTGACGTGGAGTATTTTCTATTCATGTCTATTCATAATGTTGACTCTGATAAGAGGTAGTCTTTCCCCTTTAGTTTCTTTCTCTTTGTTCTCCAACTCACATTGTCTGTCAATCATCTTCAGGTTCAGGGTGGCTTGTAATTTATGACTTGTAATGAGAATATTTGAGAACTGGTTCATTCAGTTGTTTGATCATACTGAAATAATCAAATTCAGGTATCATGTCTAACAAGTTAATCAATCTTTACCAATTTTCGGCACATCAGTTTTAGCAGATATGAATCACAGCAAGTTTTCAAATGTTTCCTCACATCCTCTCTGTGGATGCTGATTTCATTTCCTTTTTCTATTTATTGGTTTGATCAAAATTGTAATTGCGTGAGACATCTGTTTTATTTCCAGGCCAAATGAATTTTCAGTCCTTATCACTTTTGCTATTTGAAGAAACCCCCTCAAAAAGGTGACTGATATGGGTATTATATAAAACCTGTTTCCTCTGTTGGGCCTGTATTGTGGACAATGAGGCAGAAAAAATGTGCTGGCTATTTTGCATGAGGAAGTCAGTTAAATTAGATAAAGATATTTGCATTAGCTCTACATATGCTTTTTGCCATTGTCATGCTTGATAAACTGCAGTGTGCAGAGTTCTGTTGCAACTAAGCATTGTTTTCTCTTGTGGAAACTATTCAGCCACCTTTACACACACTGAGAGGTGTTACCACGTCACCTAGTCTGTCATGCCTTTGACGCTTTTGCGGGTGCAAATGGAGTCATTTCAAATTTGAGATCGGTTAATTGGTCGCAACATGGTTAATAATGGTGCTGCACAGCATTTAAAGTAATATTAAAATTGAGAAACGTTACTAAGATGCTCGCCAGGGGACCATTTTTAAAATCTGTGGGATTTTATGGCAAATTCACAACTTTTTAAAATCAGGTAATAAGTTGAATGTATAAAGTGTATTATCTCATACACAACTGTTTGTGGTTAATAATATAGGTATTAAACAGTGCCTTTAAGGCCCGGAGCTGGGCTGGCTCTTTTGGTCTCTAGCCTAAAAAATGTTTGAGACATGCAGCATATTTTACTCTTTGGGTTTGGGCGTTATTTAGTTCTTTAGATCTGCTCAGTTCCTTTCTGTTGTAAGAAGACTTTGACTCCACCCAGTATTCTTTAAATTACTGTATAGGATGACACATTGCTCAATAACACAGTCAAATACTGTTTTACACATGGTTATGTATTAAATATTCTAGCTAAGATGAATGCTACAATGCTGGGTATGATATAAAGGGTTTACTAAAACATTTAACTGTCTTCCTGTTTTTCCCCCAGAGCACAAAGTCATTATTGTTGGGCTGGACAATGCAGGAAAGACCACCATACTTTATCAGTTGTAAGTACTATTGCACTAGTTATAATCTAGTTAGAAATCTAGTAGTCCATTCTTGATTTCAACAGTTATAATTTAAAAGTTTGGGGTCAGTAAAAACAATAAATAAAAACTGACAAATAACTGGTTTGTATATTTGAATATATTTTAAAATGTAGGCTAATTTATACTTGTGAAGTTACAGCTGAATTACTCCAGTCTTCAGTGTCACATGATCCTTCAGAAATCATTCTAATATGCTGATGTTGAAAATAGTTGTGCTGCTTAATATTTTTAGTGGAAACTGATTTTTTTCAGGTTTCTCTGATGAATAGAAAGTTCAAAAGAGCAGCATTTATTTAAAATAGAAATCTTTTATAATATTGTAAATGTCTATACTGTCACTTTTGATCAGTTTAATGTATCCTTGCTGAATAGAAGTATTCATTTCTTTCAAAAAAGTACTGAAACCAAACATACACAAGTTTATGCAATGGTGTGATTACATCATGCAAATTACAGCCTTATTTTTGTGGTGTTTTTGTATTTGTGGTGGTGTTCTTTTTGTGCCCGTGTGATTTTTGTAATCTCCAGCTCTATGAATGAGGTGGTGCACACTTCACCCACCATAGGCAGCAATGTGGAAGAGATTGTGGTCAATAATACACATTTCCTTATGTGGGACATTGGAGGACAGGAATCACTACGCTCCTCTTGGAACACTTACTACACTAACACAGAGGTAGACACTCTGAGACAGCTGTAAAATGATCTTAAATTATAAAGAGAATGTCTCATTAATGTGTTTCTCCTGTGTAGTTTGTGATCGTGGTCGTGGATAGTACAGACAGAGAGAGAATCTCAGTGACCAGAGAGGAGCTCTACAGGATGTTAGCCCATGAGGCGAGTATATGTATGTCACTATGAGAATGAGTGTTCATGCACACACATTTGATGAAGGGATTATTCTGAGACTGTCTGGTTTTCTCTTCTGTTCCATCATCACACTACTTGATTTCAATTCCTCTTTTCTTTTTATTAGGATCTGAAAAAAGCTGGTTTGCTGATTTTCGCCAACAAGCAAGATGTGAAGGGTTGTATGACTGTTGCTGAGATTTCCCAGAGTCTTCAGCTTACCTCTGTCAAAGACCATCAGTGGCACATCCAGGCCTGCTGTGCTCTCACTGGAGAAGGGTAAGGCCACAAAAACCTGCAGAGCCACGCAACATGTAGTACAAAGATCCAGTTAAATGGGGTTTTTTTCCCATCGGTAGAGAAGATGTAACGAGTCACAGATTGTGTAAAAGTCTACTGTCCTAGTCATTTTGGCTGAATATAGAACTAGCATAGATGGAAGTGATGAATCAGTATTAGATGTCTAAAGTTTCTTAGACAGCAACTGCTGTCAGACAAATGCAGACATGTCCTGTTTCTAGTCAATGCTTGTTTTTATTAACAAACCAGAATTTTCCATCTTTGATGCCTTTAACTATGGAAAATGCCTAATTTCACCACATAAGGAAAAAAATCACACTTTGTAAATCATAATTATGACACAAAAAATTGAGACACAAAATGATTAAAGGGTTTCTATGTTATGATTGATTTACCAAAGCAAGACTATTGTTTTATATGGTGGAAATGAGCTTCCATAGACAACCCTGGCCAATACAAAATTTCACAAAACGTATCAAAGCAAATTCAAATGACCTTTTTCTAACTCCGTTCTGACTTGTGGATGCATACAGATTCCAGAATGCACAGAAAATAATGTTTAAATACGTTTCAAGCCATAATGTGATCCAGAAAGTCAGTGGATTTTGTAACAGAAAGTGTGGTTGGTCATTAATGTTTGCTGCACCTCATTTTATGGCCAGGGTCATTAGTTCAGAGGCTTTTCTCTGACTAACAGGCAGAAAGCACAAATGTCTTTCTTTGTCCAGTTTACAGAAAGAAAGAAAAAGGAGCATTGTTAACTGGCCGAGCTGAATGTCTCTTTCCTGTCCACAGGCTCTGCCAGGGTCTAGAATGGATGATGTCACGGCTGCGAGTAAGATGACCTCTGACCTCAGATAGCAGTGTGCTCTCTCTATCTTTCCCACCGGACGTGGAGGCCGGGTGTCGCTCACTGTGAAGGTGACCCAGTGACGTCACCAGAACTTGTTTGATTAATTTATTACAGATTATTGAGGCCTGTGAACAAACAATCTGCAACTAAATAAGTAAGTCAGGACTTGCGAGACAGCATAAACCCAGTGTTTTTCTGCGTGAATGGCTGTTGAAAGAGTAACGGAGGTGGCACAGACCTTGGACTAAGAGGACTTGTCTCTAGTTAAGCAGAACCCCACCTGGAGTGGCCTCGCTGCTTTGCCCAGCTACCTGACATGGTGTTGCCCAGTGTGTACAGTCCAGTATTTTCATTAACCTTGTGCCTGCACCTGACTCTCTGTCTCCTCTGGACTGAGGAGACACTTTACCATGCAAGAGGAGACTGCACTCATGTAAAATACAACTAAATAAAGTGTTTTTATCTGTCATGACAGATGTTTCACACGTTAATTCTCTACAGATTTTCCCCTGCTGAGCTTTAACCGCTGTCAAAAATTGCTACCTCTAGGTCCTTTTGCTACCTCTAGGGGGCGACACATGGTTTGAAAGGGAACTTCTCATGTTAATTGTTAAAAATTAATTTTTTTAATTGTTTACAATGAAAGAAAAAAGTGATATGTTTAAGAAATATATTAGCTTAAT
>SCHK01443196.1:0-10190 GCA_004124795.1 Poropuntius huangchuchieni
AAATGTCCTCGGTGTGACGCCTGTACTATCACACCACATTAGTTACATATGAATCTATAACCTGTCTAAACAGTTTGTCCACAGGTTAGCAATGTTTAGTCCTACCTCTGAAGTTGTCGGATGAGCTGACTCAGAGCTTCCTGCAGAGGCGTCTGCTCTTTTTCTGAAGAATTACAAAAGCCATAATAATCAACAGATAATCAGCACAAGCATGCAGTCCCTCAAAACAACATCATTAAAATAGATGAGTTCTAAACCATGAAAGGGTGCGCAGCTCTACCTTCCATTTTGGCAAGTGATGGGGTGAGGGGCTTGTCCTGGGAAACATCAGAGCGAGCAGGAGTTCTGCTCTGTTCATCCCAGTCTTGTTCCACAGAGTCTGGGCCCTTCCTTTTTTTGGTCATCTGTAAGACATAACACATAACGTTGATTAGGATGTAGTTAGCAGGTAAACAACAAAAGTACAGCTCAAAAACACAGTATTCATGTCATACCTTTTTCTTTTTGTCAACCGGTGACACAGGAGGACTGGCTCTGTCCTTCTCGTCCTTCTTTTTCTTCTTCTTTTTCTTGTCTTTGTGTTTGTCGTAATCTACAGAGTCGTCGTACACACTCTCCAGGCTAGGGCTGCCTGTGGTGACCTCATTCCCGGCCACTTTCAACACCAGCTTCAGTGGACGCTCTGAAAGGCCAGACACACAAGTGAGTTGTCTAACTTCAATATTGCAATTTTATACAATAATATAATATTGTAATACTGTCCCATTCATTACCAAAATTTATAAACTGAATCTGATGTGAACACCTAGTAAATCCTGTGCCTCTTTTTCTGGCATCTGTTACAAAAACCTCTTAGGAAAACCTTATATTAGGATATATGAAAATATATTATTTTGTTGATGTTTTTAGCACTAACAAACAGTTCCCTTTTTTGAGAAGATCTACTCTTGTCACAGACTACTAATTTGTATCAGAGTTTCAAATATCCTCTCTTTTAAACCCACATAAATCAAAATAATTGTTTTATTATCATGGTTTATTACAATTCGTGATGCTTACTGTATTTTCATCTAGTTTTGGTACGAATTACATTTAAGACATTTATGGAATAGAACCTAAAACTAATTCTGATGCTGACTTTACTAATCTGATGTTTTGAGCAACAGCTGCTAGTTTTCCGGAGAAAAACAACTGCTAGCCAGTTTGTTAGCCTTCAAATAAAGCTAATAAGAAAACACGTATTAGTCTATATAAACCGACTCAAATCGGAACATTTACTGTATTAACATTACGTTGTAAACATGTAATACCAGACTGTTACTCACTCACTGACAGTCTGAGTGCTGCTTCACAGCTCATACGAGTTTATAATGAACCTTAGAACAGGCTTTCAGTCTAACCGTTATAGTCAAATATTTTCCAGCATGATGAATGAATCGTGAGTGACCTACCGTCGTGTGTGTGCTTCTCTGATTTGTGTTTCTTGTGCTTTTTGCCCATAATTTAAAGTAAAGCTGGTGGTTCAGTTAGGTCAGTTCTTGACCAGTCTGCTCTTTGTTTTGTGTCGGTGAAGACTTCAGAGCGCCTCTGACGGAGCTACAGGATTCAGACAGCGGCGCGTAGTGGTCGGCGGTGTGAACTACAGTCAACACGCTATGAAATTTGTGTGTTAATTTGTCTCCGACTGCAGCTCGATAAATAGTTAGATATAATATGACAAAGTTAACCTATAAATGATTATACAATGTTTATATATAATAAAGAGGAAAAAAGCCAGTGAAATACTACTTAATACCACTAAGAGGCACCATTGTTAAACATTCAGAACATCAGCGTCCCATGATTTATAGCTAAATCCGAAGACTGGTAAGAGCGTTTATAATTCTGTGACAACTATAGAGCAAGGAAAGGATATTTTGATATCATTTTGAAGTGTTGCTCCATTATAATTTAATTGTTGAAAATAGCAACAAACAAAATGATCTTAACAGTTTTTCATAACGTGCCACAGCGTACTGAGGCATCATAGTCAGAGATTTGGTGTGGACAAGTCACTGTGTTTGTTTGTTAGTCATGTCTTTTTGTGGCAGATTATGCATGGATTTCTGGAAAGTCCCAATACCAAATACTCAAATAACTAAAACTAACTCATTTTTTCTGAATTGCATGCAGGAAATGCGGAGAACAAATGCACATAACAGCACTGCTGTACTCTTACCAATTATAAAAACAATGTTTCAGCTTGTATTATAGTACTACACGCTTTCATTCAATGTGTACATTCTTTCCGTTTCCAAAGCCAGTACTGGGTGATGAAGTTTGAATTAGGTTTGTAGTTATAAGTAAACATAAATGCATCCAGGACAGCAAAATATACCCTTTTACGGTCTTTGTTAAGTGCCAAGTTATGATATAGATTAGGCCTGTGTATTAAACTGAACAATATAGACTGCAGATAATTTATCTGGATTACAATGAAGTCATATATGATTAAAAAAAGCCCCATTTTTAATTTACTTAATGTAGCCATTTATATTCAATTTTAGCTAAACACTAACTTTATTCAGATCTGCATATTATGTATAAAATGACCCATGACACCCCAATCTGTCCTTCTCTGGTATGGTATAGGCTTTCCAAAAGCTGCCATTATCTCTAAACTGGAACACCCTCAGGCTGTTCTTCAGGCAGTCTGTGATGTGATTTAACTCATCTCAGCCCGCCTCATATACTGTAGCCTTTGCTCTTATCTCTCATGTAAAGCCACACACTCTCACTTACACACACACACTGACTTAATGGCCATATAAGCTGCGCTGTATCTCTTTGCAACAGGCCTTAAACCTGAGGGAAGCTATCCCTGTTTAAATAGACATGTTGAACTTAATCTTCTTTTCCATCACATACTTTTTGTAATGCCATTTTACACTAGCTCTATGCTTGCTTTGAACCATTTAAATAACTATTAAGTAATATTACAGCAATCACTGTTAGAAATAAATCCTGTCATGTAATCAGACCTACATTTTAAGCCATGGCATTTATGTTCCATTCACTTGTCCTATAAAGTGTGCTTTGTGTAACTAAAACAAAAGACTGTTAGATATATGTGAAGTAATGATCATTATCTCCTACCAGTGTTGTTATTGTAAACTAAAACTCTTAAAATTTATAACTTACAAACACTTGCAAAAATTTTGCTTTGAAGTGCTATAATTAGTAACAGAAATCTAAATACAGACAGAATGACAAAGTAATAAAATGACAGCACATAACAAAATACTAAAATAACTGAGTCATCCTCTCAAATATAATGGTCTTAATTCTTTGAATTACATTCCAGGTTTTATGAACATGCAGTGATACCACGGAGCCCTGCTATCTTATGCTACTTCATGGCTCAAAAACTAATGGAATCTGGCCACCATATTGGCCATACTCTGAGGAGTTGGATCCAAAAGCAAAGGAGCAAAATGAGGTGGGTAAGTTTCATTTACTTCAACAAGCCAATGACTTTCAAAGTCTTTTGAAAACCGTCCCTTAGATGCATTTCTCATCAAAGCAGCCACAAACCCATGGGGACAATCATCACATTTGTTCTGGTGATTCATTTTACCATTAATATCTAACACAGAGCTGGTCTTGATTTTCACTCAACTCTGGACATGAAAGGGACACAGAAGGATGACACGGCACAATTATGTATCATTTACACTGACGCACCAGAATATACGCAATCAGCTCTCAAAAATCCCTAAACTGTGAAACCCATTTGCTCTGTTTACTCAGCTGGTTTCTGTGACTCATTTGACTTGTTCAAATATATTTGTATGGTTCAGCATTTGCTTTCTATTTTCCATATATTTAATGTATTTTCCAAATATCTGCTAAAAATTAGGGGCGGGGGGCTCCTAATTTTGTATGTTGGACATGTTCCATAAGTGAACGGAATAAAATCTGGATTTGCCTCAGATGGATTTCTAGGATTCTTGGCCAGGTGTTCTTTGAAGTCTTGAAGTCCAGCCTGAGGTAACTGTGGGTCTGCTCGGCTTGGCTTTAGATTTATAGCGATTTGTTTTAGCATGGCAGGTTAAAGCTAGGGTCCTGGTTCTGCTTAGGACGGTAACTGTCTGTGTCTGGTACTCTTAAGCCCCGCATAGAGACAGACTCCTTCATCAGGTGCACCCGAGGTGCATTATCTGTCTCTGCTGACATGAAATCTTAGAGCTCTGCTCTGTGAAGACTTAGTTTACCTTGGCTCCCAATCATGGGACTCTGCTCCAGCAGGAGAAGCTATCTTTAACTCGTTCCCTAATCAAATGATAGTGGATTTATCTTTCAGAGAGATTTATTACAGCAACACTATGTTCCGTACTCAAGCTGTGAACAAAAAATTAGATTTCCTCCCCTAGATCAGGCTTAGTGTCTAATGTTAAGTCTAATGTTAATACAGTATTAATGTATTAATGCACTGTATCCATGCCAATTGCCTACGTATTTCTACTAAAATCTGCTTTGCAGGCTTCCATATAGTATTCTCTTATAGCAAATATTTTTTTCTTATTTCTACTAACTGTTAATCACAACAAATTGTGTTATTATATAATATATTCTGTACATATTATTAGCTATAGTAGCCATAAAAACATAACATTTTAATACTGAATACCGTATGCTTTAAATACCGTATGCTTTAAATACCTTTAGCGTGAAGGTGGACGTATCAATATTTTGTATTAATCAAGTCCAATTTAGTGCTTAATTTCTTTTAATACATTTTGCTGCACCATAAGTTGCAGTGGTGACTAAGGCTAAATACAGAAGCGGCCATGCATAGAGTGCAACCATTTTTTTCCAAGACTTGCAAGGTTCTTTTACCTTGGCTCATACAGTATATAGCATTTGGAGCTAGTAGAATTGGTTTCTTATCCATATATGATATCATTTACTTCAATCTGTATGACTTTTTTATTCTGTGGAACACAAAATGGGAATCTTTGAAGAAAAAAAGGCATGTTTTCCATTAAATGAAAGAAAACGTGAATTCAGTTAGTTTGACACATTTAGCATCACGAGTAAATGCATTTACTGGAAGTCGAGCCCATGACTTTGGCATTGTTAGCAGCGCCATGTTATGTTGTTGGAACTATAAAGCCTTTTCAAGACGCATGTGCTATAGTCTTCTAAAGCCAAACAATAAGACTCAATTTTTAAATCATTATTTACTTTATTGACTACTCTTCTCCTTCACCATAATTATAAAAACGTACAAAAGAAGTTGAATGTACTGCAAAAATGGTGTTAAATTATTTAACACCAAATGCCATTGGTTGTAATTGGCATCAGTGCTTCTTTACCAGGACCCACTAGGGGGCCTCAGCAAACTTCCAAGGGGACCTCAAGCTGACTTTTAACAGATTTAAAATAATACAAAACAAACATTAAAATGTGATTTTATTTATTTATTTATTGAGAAACAGGTTTGCCGTGGTAAAGCCTCATATTCAAAAGTATGATTTCTAGAACTTGAAAAATATTGTAAAACATTTTTATAATGAATATATATTTTTCTAAATGTTCCAGACTCTGAAAATATTGGAATCGTGTTGTAACAAACACCCTTTTCAATATTGTAGACAATGGAATTCTGCAATTCATGCAGTCAAAAAGGTTGAGAGCTACTGGTCCGATGTTTGATGCCTTGCAGCTACAGTAGTTTATTTGAGAGCTAGTGTGGGATAAAGTAAAAATTTTAATTGATTCAGTGAACATCACTCTTTTCTTCACATAGTGCAATCATTTGACTTCAGAAGAGATAACACACAAGTCATATGGACCACATTTATTGTGCTTTTTTCTGAGCTTGACAGCCTCAGCCCACATTCACTTTCATCCAATTCACACTTCCATAAGAAAGAAAATCATACAGATTTGAAACAACATCTGGCTGAGTATGTTTTCATTTTTCGGTAAACTACCCCTTTGGCACTACTGTAAACTCATGGCAGATTTTACCTAATTCAGCCACAATAAAAAGACTGAGACATCCACATAGGATCACACAATCAAAAAACACTCATGCACCACATAAAAGTCTCATTCCAATGGAAAAAACATAACTGTTTCCTCTTGCTGCAGCAAGGGGTGAATTGAAATATTTGGTCTCATCCCCTTCCCTGCTCAGAGGAAACGATTATCTTTTTATCTGGCCAGCACACAGTGAACCAAACCAGAGTGCCAAGGGTGGGTTTAAAGACTCGCTGCTGTAGCTGTGAAGGACAGTTGGACATTGCAGCCATGAAATACTATACTAGACATTTCTCCTATTCGTATGCCAGCGTTCTAGTATGAAAACTGCAAGGAAATTTGAAAATAAATCTGTACAATCTGCATAATGTTTTAATGACAGCAAAATCATTAGGGATGAAGGAGGCCACCTGTCAATTTTCAGTGTGAGTGTTTGGGGACTCCCTCTCCCTGACTAATTTATTTTTACACGAGACATAGTGACATGGTAGGGTATTAAAACATTTCTGGATCTGTATGATTTCTGTGTTTGTAGTTCTGATAAATGTGCTTGCCGATTGGCTCGTTGTTAAACATACAGATCAAAAACAAAGTATCCCCCCCACCCCAAAAAGTGAAAGCAAATGGTAATCGAAACTGTGTAGTGCATGTGTGTTCTTTGTAGTTTTACATTTTATTTAAAATGATGGGTTTCACTTTATTTTTGTTGGTTCCTTTAACACATTCTGTTGACTGTACGTAATTCTGCACCTACATATCTACTAACTCTTATTCTCTTTAAGGGTGCACTTTATTTTAAGGTGTCCTTGTTAAAGTGTAATTATGCATTTAGGTACTGAGTAATATTAATTAACTACATGTGCTTACTATATGGTTAGGGTTAGGATTAGAGTTTGGCTTGGGGTTACTTGCATGTAATTATGCATAATTTATTGTTATTATAATAGGAAGTACATGTAACGTGTAACAAGGACACTTAAAATAAAGTGTTACCTACTTGAATTGTATTTTTAGACAGTTATTTTGAGTAAAAACTTTATAGTTTGCAGATTGGTGTATATTGTTAGATCAGTGACGACCATAAATGCCTATAGAAGCATCTCTGAAATTCCAGTGAAGTTTTTCCTCTTCCATGAGTAGTAAACAGACTTCAGCAGTCTAGGCATTAGACATGGAGGAGAAATGGAGGATGAAAGCTGAAATCAAATAGACTTCTAGGTTTGACTTGCCACATGGATCTGATACACTGTCAGCATCAGCATCATCCATTTCCAGTAACTCTCACATGCCGCTGCTCTCTGATCCAATTATTCTAATGAATATTTCATTTGGCTTACTTATTGTTTTTGTAGCAGGCTATATCTGATGTTTAAGCTTCTTTAATGTATTATTCTGTTTTTTAAGGTCTCTTTATAATGGAAGTAGTAGGCTTTTTAACAGCCTGTTCTGATGAGAGACACTGTGGGGGAGGCACACTGGTTGTGTGTGTGTGTGTGTGTGTGTGTGTGTGTGTGAGTGAGATGAAGAAAAGGAGGGTGGGGGGTACTGATAGCTGTCGCTCGAGGCCTTTCTTCTCTGTGAGCCTCTGAAGGCAGAGGCCCTTTGGAGAGGAGAATTCACAGGAGAATAACCGTTCAAAGCCAAGGAGCGCCATGATGGTCTTCCACCAGATTCAGAGACGTTTGAAAAGTTCACACAAACTGTGATGCTGCCATTGGGAAACGTTTTTAACACACACAACGCTCTGGTGTGCTTCAGTCTGCGACTCGCTGTGTTTATTGTAAAGAGGAGGGCAGGAAAGGCAGAAAAAGTGGCAGAGAGGTAGAGGGCGTGAGGGAGAGACGGACAGAGAGTAAGAAAGAGAACGGAAAAAGCAGAAAAAGACAGATTAGAAGAAAAAGCAAGCTGTGACCCCAGCAGCTCTTACTATAAAGGCCGCTCGCTGTCATTCCGTTTGAAATCTCTTTTAACTCAAATAATCAGTACCCTCAAAGGGAAAAGTTGCATACCACGTGATTCCCTTCAACATCCAAGTCTCTCTGCGTAGACATATGTCCTTATTGGTACAAAATATGCCAGAAAAAAAAATGTAGTGCCTTGCACACACATGAATCATTTGTAGATGCATCAGATAAAAGTTCAAAATAAACTTAGATAAGCCTGAGGAAGGTTGATTGATTGAATAATGCAAGTTTGAGTAGTGTGTGGGATTTACACTTTTTTTTTTTTTCAAAAACAAAATATCAATTTTCATGAATTTGTGGATTTCAAGAAAAAAGAGGTTAGATCCCCCGTCTTTATGTTTTCTCTTGACCTCAGATGTAACTAAATCTCATCTCAACATATATTTGTGAAGTCGAGTCCATCTCAGTAGTTTTATGGTTTAATTACTTTTCTGTTTTGTATTTAATTAGTTTTTTTGGTGGGGGAGGGTCATTGGATTGCATAATAGTGATCTGTGAATTAAGTCTGTATGTCTGTTTGTTAATAGGGAATTATTAAATATTTAGATTTGTCAAGTTAAATTATTGCTTTTATTTTGAAGTGAAGAGTAAATTTGAGATGCCTCATGTAAAATGCCCCTCACAACTGGGGCAGAAGGTTTCTAGTGGCAAGTTGTTGCTAGTGTTTTTATTATTTAAATTATTTATTACAATTTATGGAGATATTGTTGACATCCCTTCAGTTAAAATATAGGCCTGCACACAAATTTTATGCTGCACATTGTTATGATAAAGATTTTATTGATTACTTCAATGATTGATTCTGTAGAATTGTATAGTGATAACATATTCATATGAATCATATGATTGGCATTCTGTTATTTGAGTATTCTACCATTATTCAGTTGTTCAACTAATGTGTCAAAATAGATTTAAATTGCATGTTGGATTTAGTATTTTTACATTAATGACACTTTGTGATATCAGATGCATTTTATATATGCAACAAAAACAGATGGCAGTTAGAATAGGTTTACCCTGGGGGGACTTATTGCTCCAGGTCGTCTTACCCCAGTAGTGGAGTAAATGCCTTCGCGTGAAATAAGACACAAGAAGGCTTGCTTCATGAATTTTTACTATTGGGTACAGATCTGTTTGTCCCTGAGCTGTTATCATCACCTTTCAGACTGACATTTTCCAGTTCTTATAGCTCAAAGCACCGCTTTATTCCCAGGGGGCAGATGATCAAACCCTTGATTATCAAATATCATCTTACAGTCCAGGTCCGAGTCAGCCTACTGAGTCTCTTTGTCATTCTGTCTTTCTTTCAAGTTTCTTGGTGAGCCCTACACCATGCTACAAGGTGGAAGATTCTGATAAATGTCTACACCAAAGTCCGGATGGCTGCAGTTAAGGCCGATTACTGACCAGCCATTATTTCCTCTTTAGCTCCGTTGGACATCCCACATTATGCATGTAATTTCCCTCTCCCTAAAGCCCCTGGATTGAGATTGAATAGGTGTGGCTTTATTGTTCACAGGAGCTAAAGGAACATATAAAGCAGATGAGAAGCTTAGGTTCAGCGTGGGGCCTTTCGTCAGTGTGCCGCTCGGTTCTGTGTACGGCAGCAGAAGGCAGGGGTCTGTTCGTTCTGTCACCAGAGACATGAGGAGCCAAAGCTTCAAAGCATCTCTGTAATCTGCCTGAACATCACAGACACCAGGAAGTGACTGTCTAACCGACGCGCCGTCCCGGCCAAGAGCGGCACACGCACACATACACACTAATGAAACTGAGATAAAGGGATCATTCACACAGCAAGCACTGGCTGTTCTGATAAAAAACAGAAAATGGAAAATCAGTGGGGTTGTGCTTTTCTATCATTATTTCATGTCTTATAGGATGTTTCTTCAAGAATTCGCTAGCAGATAAACGAAGTATCCAGGATTTCATTTGTATGTGTAGTGCAAGATGTTGTTTTATGCTTAGAAATGAAAGTGATTTAATTCATAGTTGATGTGAGTCTTATTCGCTAAATGTGTGCGTACATATTTGTGTGTGAAATCTGTGTACAAATGATTTCATTCCAAAAATGTAATAATACGCATTAGCTAAAACGTATTCTCAATTTAAAATGAAATTAGGCATATTTATATTTTTCTTTTAATTTTGATGTTTAGAGTTTACAGCTCATAAAAGTCAAAAATCCATTATCTCAAA
>SCHK01443201.1:1128-11872 GCA_004124795.1 Poropuntius huangchuchieni
TTAAGGACATGTAACATGAAACAGGGACACCTTAAAATAAAGTGTTACCATAATATATATTTAAATTACATTTATTTCATACTAAGTAAGTATAGTTTTATAATTTATTAAAATTTACTGACATATTTCTCAAGACTTACTGATTTATAAAAACTATAATTAAACTTTATTTGGAGTAATACTTAATAGTAAGCCTAAAATGTCTCTGTTTATGAGGGTTGTATGATCTTTGAATAATATTGGTCTTTAAATTAAGATATTTAAAGTATGCATGCAGTCAATTTAGCTGACTTCAGTATACTAAAAGTACAATTGCAGGGTATTTTTATTAAGTACGCAAATATGTAAATGTGAAATAAATCTATTTCAAATACATTTTAGTAGATTTACTTTGATGTCTTTGAGATTGGCAGCCATTTTGGTTTTAAAATGTTCTACCCCATCTCCCTTTTCTTAGAACGACTCTGAAGTGTTACGTTACAAACCACATAGAGAGACAAACCATTACTAAATGTCACCGAGCACCATGAGAAGAAAGCCCAAAATGGAACATTTCAAGTGGAGGTCATTGTTTCCACCCAAGCAAGCTGCGGAACTCGAGCATGAAGCTGAAATGTGTGGAGTGTCTCCGTCCCACTAATTCTCTCTTTAATTAAAGCAGGCAAAGGCGAGGGCTCTCACAGCCGCCTGATCTCTGAAGTGTTTTTGTGTCGGCACCAATTACACCTTCCTTCTTAACGCCACATGAATGGCGGTTTGATTGGAGGGTAAAGCCCCAGTATTAATGCCAGTGTTTCATATGGCCCTTTTTAGAGGCCTTTGCCATTTGTGACGGCACAGTGCGTTTCTTTTCCCCTCTCAATCCCATCAGAGAAAAGATGACGTTGAGTGACTGGCCCAATCTGTTCCCTCATGTGAAACATAGAGAGTGCCATGTCTTTTCTTTTTTTTCCGCCTTTATTTTGAAGTCCGTTCTCGTTTCAATTTTGTCCCCCCTCACCCACGTTCGAAATCCACTGCAATGCGTTAGCCAATATGTGTTAGTTGTCTCAAGTTCTTGTGCCTCGGCGTGCCTTTGACAATTGCAAATGTAAAGTTCACAACTGACTGCCTTTGCATCTGCTCCACGAAGGCCGTGCCTGCTTGACGCCGGGAAGGCCGTGAGAATTGAAATTCCTCCGACGTGCTTCAAGAACCTCGCTTTCAGACTCTCATGGGAGGGGGGAGATGAGATCAATTGCAATAAAAACTCACCTCAAAAAGGTGCCGCCGAAGACCATCTCGGGAATCCCGAAGTGACGTGAAGCCTCGGCCAGAGGAAGGTGAGTGGGGCCGTCGTCTGAGGGTTATAAATACTTTCACCTCAACAGTCAATAATGACATCTCATAGGCCCCCAGAGCTGTCGCTGTCCAATAACTCAACACGGTGCGCATGTCAGTCAGTAGGACAACCTGAGAAAACAATAAATCACTTTAGGTGGAGTTATAGCACATCATGCCTTTTATTTATTTATTTATTTATTTTAGCTTGAGAAAATGATTCAACAATTAATTTATATTCCATTTCTATTGCATTTTCTTCAAAAATATGGCTAAAATAATGTTCCATTGTCTTTGAACAGATATAAACAACATACATATCCTGTACTTATTAAAATATATAAAGTGATCATATCAAATTTCATTATATTTTACATTTTTTAAAACTTCTTGCTGACGAATGGCGGCAAAGATTGGTAAAGATTGGAAATTACAGTTTTGTTGATGATTCTGGTACTGAATATGCCTTTTTGTTATATGAACTATTGTTATACTGAATGACATTTACCGGGTGTCTTCTGCAAATCATAAATAAGTGAAAATATATAACAGTCATTATTTTTTGCTCAGAAAAAATTATAATAATAATAATATAAAACAGGACACATTCTATGTACATAAAATAAAATAAAATAAAATAAAAAAGTTTTGTGTTTTATTTTTTAAAGTTTTTTTTTTAATCTTTTTTTAATTATTTTGATGCTTGAAACCCCTTTTTGTGACCCATATAAAAATATAAAATTTGGTCAAATGTTGTTTTTATAACTTTTCTTTGTCAGTTTTATAAATTGTGGTGCTTTATCAAATTGAACTTTTTCATAATGCATTTATTTTTATTTCCTGGCAACGTCCCCATTATTACATAAACACAATAAATGTCCGTTTGAAGGGCCAATTATTAGACAAGCTAACATGAGTTTATGAAGGTGCAAAGAGGCTGACAGGCAGCACATTGTCCGATGACTTTGAGTACAGCCTGCACCATCATGTTGGCCAGATAAGGAGAGCTTATGGGCTCTAAAACAATGAGACGTGAAGCCAGTCATCACTAATGGTTAGACAGCCAAATCAATGCGCAGAAGCTCTTATTGAATACAGTACAATACTGCGACGTTTGTTGCAGCAAAATTGTTTGGCTGCACACTATCTTTAGTTCAGCTGCAATGATGGAGCACCATTAATCTGTTTTTGTGCCTCTCCTCTCTCATTCACTCGTTCTCTCTCTCTCTCTCTCTCTCTCTCTCCATCTCCTCCTTATCCTCCTTATCTTGGTGACTGTGCAACAACTAATCCCGAGGGATTTGAACCTAATGAATCTCATTGATTTGTTCTAGAGGGATGAGGAACAAGACGGAATGGGGTGTTTTGACACAAAAAATTAGATTCACCCTCAAGTGTCTTTTGGGCTTGGTAAGCTTAAGAGGTGAGAGAGAAATTTGGACTTCAGGTTTATAATTAGATTTTCCTCTCATGAACTCTCGGCTAAGTCTTTTTGCCGCCATTCTGTAACCTCAACGCTCACCTTTTTCTTGCAAAACTGCAATATCCTTTTGGTTTCCTCCTTTTGGTGGATGTGGGTGGAATAGGAATCCCTTTCAAGTAAATCAACGTGTTATTTCAAACCCCCGAGGCACAATTTTTTGCATTAAACCAGTCAGTGAATGAATTACTTAAGAGGTGTTTGTGGAATTTCGTAGTGAAGAGTGTAAGTTCTATGTATCTTTTTTTATCTTTAATATATTAGGCTTTGTGATTTGAGGAATCACAAAAAAAATTGCGTTCTATTGGTGAGCTAAAATAACATCTGTCCTTGGTGACCAAGGTAAGTTGATATTTGCATATATATATATATATATATATATATATATCATTTTGGCTCCCCCTTCATTTTAAAACGACCTGTAACAACCATCATGTTACGTTCTCACTGAGTAAATCCACCTTTGTGGCAAAGTTGTATATTTAATTAATTCTTCAATTCCCACTCCATTGGTAGCAGATTGTTTGGGGCTCCTCCTTTTAATTAGCTTCCCTCTAGCACCGGGGCACAATGTTTCAATTAGACACTTAATGAAATTCAATGATCATAAAATACAATTACCACCATGGTGCAGCTCTTCACTGAAACCAATTATGGTAGTGGTAACAAGCGAGAAGAAGTTCTTTCATCATGGACGAGAAGCAGACAGGAAGAAAGGCGTCTGGGGACATGCGCTTCTCTTCTCCCGTTAGCAGTGTTGGCACTAGCGTAGGAAGAGTAAAATGCTGGGAGGCCCGTCGTGGTGCTTGACCCTCTTGAGATGAGCAATTATGGGTGATTTGCCAGTTGGTGAGGTGATAACTAGATGTGTGCACTTCTGTGTGTGTTTTCCCCACAGAAACAACCACTCATTTATCTTGAGAAGTGAAAATTTCACTCCACATTACGTCTTAAAAAAGTTGTTAGTGTAGTTTCTATGCTATTTTAACACTCCATCCGCCATTGGTCAGGCTAAACGGTTAGCCACGCCCTAAACTCACTCCATTGGTTGAGCAAATGTTGCTATGCTGAGCTGGTCGGATTGTTTAAACAAACAGTTTAATGTTTTGACAACACCACAGAGCCACAGTGTTTACACTTTTTTGGGAGGGAAATCAACCTACATAAAGTGTTGGCTTATTTATAATTGACTAAAGTTTAACTGGGAAAGGAGAAAGAATTTTAACATTTAAAAATTTACACACTTCAGCTTTAAGTAGTCGAAAGCCTGACAGATGCCAAAGGGAACTGTTATCGAGTCAAATTATTGTTCTAGTTTATGACAGAGACAAATGGAGACTGCCAAAGCAAATTTTAAAGAACGGATGATGATTTTTATATATTACAAATTGCAAATGCACATTAGAGGACTTTGTAGTACCTGTAGAGTGGTGTAGCACTCTATCAATTCGACAGTAATATCAAATGTCAAATGCAAATGATGAAACGTTATTCATGCCTTGAAAACTTTCAGGTGTGGGAGGTAAAACTTCTGAGCGTCGATGCCTACAGCCATTTAAGGGACGATCGAATCACTCACCAGCAACGCTTGGCATGTGCAGGGATTTCAGCCCGACGCAGACCGACCGCTGCGGAAAATTGGCCAGTGACCCCCGAGATGGGTCAGTCCCAATTCACAGATGGCAAATTGCGTGGAAGGCATTGATTAATGGGAAAGACACAACTCGTTATAGTCGGCGGTGTCATCCTCGCTCTCTGAGTAGCCCGGGCCCGCACCCTCTCGTTCCCCTCCCTCGCCTTTCATCAAGCTAGTGGATGAAATAACAATCTAACAATTGATCTCACCCCCTGCAATTAATGGCCTTCTCGTTGGCGTAATTTGCAGAAGAGAATAAACAGCAACGAAACTGAGACCCGGCAAATGGAAGTGGGAGATACTTGTGTTCATTCGCCATTTAGCATATGAGGTACTTTCAGTTGATTGTCACTCAAAGGTATAATTGGGGTTCTACGTATATCAGCACAGCGAGACGACACTAATAATAGAAGGACGCCACTATGTTTGTAGAAATACAATGGAGGTAATACAGTCTAGAAATAGAGTCTGCAAGTAGCAATGCCCAGTGATAAATGTAAAATTGGATATATAGTATATCCAACAGCATATGCTCTCATGTAAGCGATATATACTATAGCAGATGCTTGATTGTTTGTATTGTCATGAAATGGAATATTAAAATATTTAACTTCATCCATACAAACAGTACACTCACATAAAACGATATACTGTATGCTATAGCAAATGAAAAAAACAAACTAAAAAATGTAAACTTTATTATTGGCCAACTCTAATCTGCTTTTTTTGTAAAGCTGCTTTGAAACAATGTGTATTGTGAAAAACACCAATAAAACTGACATAAATTGATTTACTAACTGAATTCCATTTTTCAGTACCACGACAGTAGTTTAATTATAAAAGCTACACTTTAAAATGAGCTACCTTTGGTAACAATTAGCCATGTAACTTATTGAAATACTACAGGTCTATCGCTATTTTTAGAGATCCTAGACTACTTCTTTAAGGAAGACCGAATTAAGGAACTAATCAAACAAAAAGTTATTTTAGTTATTTTAGTTTTTTGTGAAATATTTAGTTGAATGCTGCTATTCGGCAGTGTTTTTGTGGTAATGAAACTAGTGAGGGGGGGGTTCTTATTAGTTGTATTTTGTGTGAATTCAGATTTCACACAAAATACTTTATTCATCTTTATTGTTTTTGTTTTAAAGACTGCTATGATTACAAAACATTATATAATCTGATAGTTATATGTTTAAACAAGTCCTGTAATATCTGTGCCAGTAGTGACACTAAGTAGAATTGCAAAAGTAATGGATTTTTTACAGGTTTCCTGAGCACTCCACTGGTTGAGTTGGTATAACCAAAGAAACAATGTAAAGTTTTATAGCACCATAGTATGTTTTAAGCTGAGGGGAAACTATTCAAACTGAACAAATGACATATTTCACTTCTCGTGAACACACAGCGAACATTGACATGGAAGAGAAGAAATTGTTGAATAGCTAAGAGTGTTCACGTAGCTTCATAAAATTAAGGTTGACCACTGATGTCACATGGACTATTATAATATTGTCCTTACTACCTTTCTGGGGCTTAAACATGATTGTTGCGTTGCTGTCTATGCAGAGTCAGAAAGCTCTCGGATTTCATCGAAAATATCTTAATTTGTGTTCCGAAGATGAATGAGGTCTCACGGTTTTGGAACATGAGGGTGAGTAATTAAAGACATAATTTCTATTTTTGGGTGAACTATTCTTTAAATAGCTTCAATGTAGTTTCTGTCAGTAGCTTCAAATTATGAGTAACTTGGAAAGTTTGCGAGTAGCTTCCCCAAGACTACTACAAATACAGAGACGTTGACTGCGGTGACACAGGTAATAGAAGTACAGATGAAAAGAGATTGATTCTTATCGACGGACCAAACAAAAATATCTTTCAGTCTTCCAAAAGTCAGCCACACGCTTAGGGAATCGACTTATTCAATATTAATCATCACCCAAATCTCTTTCCAGTAACATCTTGTCCAGTGTCCACTAGGAACAGTCATTTTTCTACCTTTTAAAGTGCATGTTTTTGTTTTTTTTAAGACTGGCTGATGGCAAATTGCCCTGACTGACTCATAAAAGGAGCGAGGAGGTCAGCGGTATTGGAGAAATATCATGTTTGATCCAGAACTCTTTCTCGTGTCCAGGCAGAAGATGACATATGGTTCTGACTCATTCACCTGTAAGAAGGCCTCTTCCATAGCTGTCTAGCAAGAGTAGGACAACAGAGGACGCAATAACGGTGATTTATGAACAAACATGACAAACTACAGCTCTATTTTTGCAGTACTTTGAGAATCAGAAAGGCTCTTGAGCAGACAAATGAAAATTTTGTCATTATTTACTCTCAATCATGTCATTCCAAAATCATTCTCCTTTTGTGTTCCACAGACAAAATAGGCACATACAGGTTTGGAACGTCATGAAGGTGAGTAAATCATGATAGAAGTTTTATTTTTGGGCACTATTTCTTTAAAGAGTCACTAAACAGTTGGAACAAATGATACATTGATACACTGCTTTTTCATTGCTGCAGATCTTCTTGAGCTGACGGCTTTGAATTTGCATATTTTGAGTGGGTATCTAATCTAGTGAAAGCAGGTGTAATGTAAGAAAGAGCTTGGCATGCTGTCACCTTCACCTCCATGTCGGGTTTTATCGAGGAGGGCGGAATTTGATTGACGCAGTACTGCACCTTCACACATTTGCTCTGACGAAGAATACTGCTGCTCTTCACTCATATCGCCTACACAGATAAAGAACAAAAAAGCCTGACTGAAACAAGGTGAATGACGTCTCATCTCTGTGACAATTCAAAGACAGTGTGTAGAACTAAGCCACACATCCTGTGTGGGCTTGCTATAAGTATTTTCAGAAAAATAATACACCGAATCAGGTTATTGAAATAATACTAATCCAGTTGAAGCTGTTGGGTTTTTTTTTTGCTCATTTTCACAAAAACATTTATTTTTCTAGACCACTTAAAGTTGTGATGTAATGGAAATAGCATTAGATTATTTATTTTCAATGTGACATATATTAAGGTGACCAGACATGGAACACATTATGCCCAGGATTTCGAAAGTATTTTTTATAGTGCATTCAATCAATGACCAATGGATTGAACTAAGTACCCGCCTTACATTTATTTGCTTTTCAATAATCAGTTTTACTCGAATATATGTTAAGGTGACCAGACGTGCCACTTCACACGCTACGGTGACGTTATAGTGCCAAATTGTTGAATAAAGTCGTTATTTTTGTTTATTTCCACACAAAAAGTGTTCTCGTTGCTTCATAACATTATGGTTGAACCACTGATGGCAGATGGAGTACTCTGACGATGTCTTATTTTTCTGGACCTTGACAGTGTAATTTACCAGGCAGTCAATGGGACAGTCACAAGACTTCCAGTTTTTATCTAAAATATCTTAAATTGTGTTTTGAGGACGAACGAAGTTTTCACGGGTTTGTAACGACATGGGGGTAAGTGATTATTGATCAAATTTTCATTTTGGGGTGGAGTAACCCTTGAAGAGGAAGAGAATGTTTTCTGATTGGATTTGAAAGGGTGGGTAGTTTGGTTAAAATAGCAAGTTAAATATGTAAAATATAAAGTAATTGAAAGCTCTCTTGCCTCGTCATATACCTTGTTACAGCCCTAATTTCCCCTCATTTAATTGCAGCATGAACACAAACCCTGAACCAGAACCACAGAAAAGCGTGCTCCACCACTGAACGGCCATTTAAGCTGCGGTGAACTCTGCACCCAATGTGTTTAAAGCCTCATTATCATATTAGCAGAAAATGGCTAGCAATGACAAAACGGGGCCAGTGTTCTTGGATTAATCGTAGCTGGAGCATTATAGTACAAGCGAACAGCAAGGCTTCTTGAAGCTTGTAAAGCGGAGCTAGACATCCTGCTGTGAAGGTGGAGTGCTAAGTCAACTGTAATCCACTTAAGATGGCTCAACATCATGAACTGCTCAACGTGCGCAGAGCCTGTTATTGCAGTTTCTCACGCTTAACTCCCAAAACCCTGCTCTTTTGTTTATGATTGTTTTCACTTACAATAATGACAATATTTTTTAAAGGATCTTTTGTCACTCAAATCCTTTTGGGTTGAGTAACATTTTAAATCCCTTATACAAGCTAAATACTAGTTGTTATTGTTGTTGTTGTTTTTATTAATTTCGTTAGTGGTGCTTCCTCATGCAATCTTTACTAAACATTAAATATTAATTTTATGAATGTACACTACCATTCAAAAGTTTGGGGTTGATTTTTGAAATTCTCTTATGCTCTCCAAGGCTCTATTTATTTGATCAAATATACATTAAAAGCAGTAATATTGTGAAATATAATTACAGATTAAAGTTACTTTTTCTGTTTGAATATATTTTAAAATGTAATTTAGAATTTTTAGTTTTCATTGAGCTGAACTTTTAGTATTCATTATTCCAGTTTTGTGTTCTTTAAGAAATCACTCTAATTGATTTGCTGCTTTAAAAAAAACTTGCTGCTTAATAATTTAGCAGAAAATGTGATACTTTTCAGGATTCTTGGATTACTATAGAAAGCTCAAAACAACAGCATTTATTTAAAATACAAATCTATTATAGCAATATGAATTTATTTACAAAACTTATAAAAGTATTCATTTCTTTCTACCATACTATAAATCACTGTTTGTACACAGACATAAATATTACTTAAAATTGTGCAGCTTCGAATTACTTTTGAGTAGTCAGTTAGCAAAGCACTAACAACCAATTAGAATCCCCAGCAACCGCCCAGCAACGCTTTAACAGCCAATCAGAACACTTTAGCAGCCACATAGCAACCATCTGGCAACCACCCAGCCCCAGCTTTGTAGTAGGTGTGAGAAAGCACTTTTTTCACTTTTTTCCCTAATGTAAAATTTAGTTATTGATACATTTTTTTAACCATCTCACTTAAGATTGTAGTATTTATTAGTAATCTGCTCCTTAGCATACTTATTTATGAACGCATTAATGCATCGTGAGATATTTTAGCAGAGTGCTGAGTCATCTTCAATAAAACTTGGCTTAATGTGATGCTGGATGGTGTCCAGATCTCCTCCTCTGCTCAATATATCACACATGTATAACCACAACAAGACTATGCGCATTACACCATCCATCCATCAGCGTGGACGAGTGCTGCCGCCCCTCCGCTCCGTCTCTGTCGGTGAGTGGAAGCACCTGTAAATAATTTCTTTTACTTTGCAGCAGATTTTTCATTTTGCTTGGCAATTGTGTTACTTGTCTTTAGAGGGGTCCTGAAATACAGGAACCTTGTCCTGGCATACCACTTATTTTATTTTAACAAGTTTATTCGCAGCAGGCATTCCGACGCTCCAAGCTGATTTCTGTATTTGATATAGAGGTAATGCATTAGCACGGTGAGAGTAGAAGAGTTCAGATTCTCACCTCACAGTTCAGGCCGCTGAATATTTTAAAGGTGTGATGATATTTAGATATCTGCTTAGACATGCGGTGTAAACCGTCAAACAAACAAGTTCCCAAGGATAAGAATCATGATGTGTGCTACCTTGTGTGATGAAGAAATTTTTAGAGCAGGACAATGGTTAGTCAGTTTTGCAAGTTTGTGTTGCTTTCATACCAGTTGCGAACCATACCAGAGTTTACATGATTTTATGCCAAACAAACATACTATACTCTGACGTCAATCAGATTTGGCATAACATTTCTCAGTGAATATTTCATTCCAGAATTCGTTTTTGCATTATAAATCATACAGGAGTAAACACATGGGTAAGCCCAAAATACCGCCTGAGGTGTCTGACCTTGGAGAGGGGTAAAAAATAAAAATAAAAAGCGGGGGGAAAAAAATAGCTTGCAGGGAGGCTGTAAACTTCGCTCGTCTTCCAAGTGTGCCCCTGGTGTCAAGTCCATTTCATCACTGTTTAAAAGTTGGGCAGGACTGCTCCGGATAGCCTGAGAATAAATTCTCCTCTCGGCTATATGGAGGGAAAAGCAGCTTATTTGTGATGCGGTCGTGAGAATGAACCAAATACACTTCAGGGATGAAAAGTGCCTTGGGATATTGAAGTGTGTAAGATGCCACGGAAACTTGTGCAGGTTTATCTCCTTACGTTCTTTTGAGCGTTAAATCTTCCAACAACTTCCTAAGAATGCTTCCTCTAGGATATATCTATATACAGAGAGAAAGAGAGCTTGTCACTTCCAGACATCAAACTTAAAAACAGAAATAAACTGTACATATGTTCATTGTACATTAGCATTGTTCCATTTAATTTGGCACATGATATTTTCA
>SCHK01443203.1:0-10478 GCA_004124795.1 Poropuntius huangchuchieni
AACATCAAATTTTCATTTTTGGATGAACTATCCCTTTAAAAAATCCACTCTAGCAGTTGTTTCTCACGTTCCAAAATGAATATGCAGTCCATCACCCTAGCAGCTTGAACATAACTGTATGCCGTTGCAGTTGAAATCTGTTGAATTGAAATCCGTTGATTGTTGTGTAGACGGCAGACGGTGACGAGCACCCCTTGCTGGATCGAGCTTCACCTGAACGGCCCCCTGCAGTGGCTGGACAAGGTCCTGACCCAGATGGGCTCGCCCTCCGTACGCTGTTCCAGTATGTCCTAATCGCCGTGACCAAGCTCTCTGTCCTCTGCCCCCCCAAAACGACTGATTCTACAATCACATCAACCGACAACTCGAAGAACAACAACAGACTTACTCGAACCCCGCCCCTCTTTCTCTTTCATAGTAATCGTGAGCCTTTTGTCTATCCTCTCCTCTCCCGACACCGATGATCTCTCTCCGTTCGGACCTGAACGCAGCACTTGCTGTCTCATCAGCTTCATGCACCTTTAATTCTCTCTTGTTTTCTTTCATAAACCCTCAATATTAAATGTATTAGTAGTAGAATTTGAAATGTATATTGGTTTTTATTTTATTTTTATGGTTTTCGAGAAGGAGGGAAGGTGCGTATGTTGTGTGGAAGTTCAAGAAGGCAGTAAATAACTTCACACACTTGTAGCAGCAAGGCTTTTCCCCCCTGATGAAGTAAATACTCTGATACTCTTTTAACGATTAATTTTCCTGGATGCCGATCCCAATCCGGTCGTTCAAGGAGGTTACTTTTTCTGGCAAAAAGTCACGTTCTTTGTTTTTATACACGTTATTATTGTGTAGATTGACACGTTAGGACTTAATCATGGTTTTTGATTTTCTTCAGTAATGCCAAAATATACTATTTTATTTTGTTTTATTTTTTACGATTTTTTTCCCCCCAAACCACTATATAAGAATGTTGCCTTTGATTTGAGGTATGCTGCTGTAAGTCATGCTTCTTTTCTTCAAACTTATAGAATGTTTAACGCAAAAAAAAAAAAAAATAACACAAAGAAGACCCCACGTTTAATTCGAACTTTACGCCGCCCCTCAGAATTAACTTTTTATTCACTGAGTGAAATATTCACTAGTTAGCTGTGGAGTGGTTTTGGAGTCTGGTTTCTTCAGAAAGTGGCTTCTTTTAGGGACTTTCGAAAGTTATTAAAGCGTCTCGCGCAGTCCAGATCTTTAAAATAAAAACGTGAAAAGAATAAAAAACAGATCCAAGCATTTAAGCTTTAAGTGTTAATAAACTAGGTTATCCTTCACAATTACAAGATTTGTTTTCCCTTTATCTTTCTTTTAGCTACTTTTTGTATTTTCATGTATTTTTATATATAAATATATTTAAGATCTTTAAAGCTCTCTTCCTTTTTATTAGAATTGAATATTTTTTTAGATCATGCCCTCTTTTTAAAGGAACATGGCTTCATAATGAAATGTCCTATCATACGAAAACGTTATTTAGCATGGAATTTTTATAAGCGCAATTATCTTTTTCTCCTCTTTCTCCGCTTTCTAATTCAAGCTGTTGTCCCGGTTAACGTTTCGCCCTGATCTCGAACCCCCTGAAGTACATCTGACTTTAATTTTCTTTCAGTTGCTTTCCTCCCATGTTCACAACACGATACTGTAACCCACCGCCCCTCAAAGTATGGTTACCCGAAACCATGGCGGTGTTCTATTTGTTTGCAATTGGGGATTAAAAAAAGACTAAACAGGTTGCTTTTACAGGGAAAACTGTGCAACTTTAGTGTGCGTGCTCGTTGTACAACTTTTACTAATGACTGTGATATAGCTGTCTGTTATTCTTTACTTGTTGTGGCAGTGACCAGGCGTTGCAAATATCCATTCCCCTCTTCCCACCTCTGTCTCCATATTTTCCTTCATTGATCTTAACTACTCTTGCGATTGTACTTTAAGTGCATCAAGTAAAAAGCTGACGAAGATGTTGTGGCCCGTTTTTAAAGCCGATGAGCGGCCATTAAGACACTGGGAACATTCTGTTTGCCATTTTTGACTGGGTGTGGAAAGAAAACCAAATAGAACTGAAAGTGGACCAGACATATATGCATATAAATGTGTATATATAATTTTATTTTACTTTTTTTCTGTTGTTTTTTTTTGTTTGTTTTTTTTTTTCTCCTGTTTTGCAAAGCATTTAACAGTTGGTGAGCTTGTTTTACCATTAGAGAGATGTATTGGTAGGACGTGAACTTCAGGCGATAAGCTTTTCAGGCGTGTTGCATATGCAGACTTCATAAATACACTAATAAAAAGTTTTAATTCTCATGTTAACACCTGTCTGGAGTATTTTTTGTTTTTGTTGTTGCACTACTGCCATTAAAATTGTTAGTTGATGCCACTTGTATGTTCTACATATACATACATATATACACACACACACTATTTGGACAAAAGTATTGGGAAACCCCGTTCTAATGAACAGGTTTGAGTACTTTATTAATTTCATTGACTACAAATCTTTGTTTAAGCATATAAAGACATTCTTGGTAATTGTGTGCTTTAAATTTTATAGCAACAGTTTGGACAAGGCAAGGTTCAAAAAGAAATGATTCAGTCAGTGTGGAAGAACCGGACTGGTCTGCAGAAAGCCAAGTCTAAATCCCAGCTGAACACCTCTGGTGTGACTTTAAATGCAGAGCTTGAGCCAAAAAGTTATCACCAAACACCATGACTTGCACATACACTATATAGACAAAAGTATTGTGACTTCCCCTTTTTTTTTTTTTTTTTTTTTTTTTTTGAAAAAGGCACCTCAAAAACTGTGGCAACAAAGATGGAAACAGTAATGCATTTAAAAATTGTATTTCTATCTCTGTTGCAACAGTTCTGGAAGTGTCTAAAATGACTAACCATATGTACAAGTCATTGGTGTTTGGTGATAAGTTTTTGGCTCAAGGTGTGCATTTTAAGTCACACCAGAGGTGTTCAGCTGGTATTTAGACTTGGCTTTCTGCAGACCAGTCCGGTTCTTCCACACTGACTGAATCGATCATGTCTTTTTGAACATTGCCTTGTCCAAACTGTTGCTATAAAATTAAAAGCACACAATTCCCTCGAATATCATTAATATGCTTAAACATTAAGATTTGTACTCATGGAATTTACTAAAGTAGTCAAAGATTAAGATTTAATTGTCACCCTTCAGCCGTGTCTTATTTATTATCATCATAACATAGCCTAATAAGGTAGAACCAATCAATTCATAGTCTGCAGATGTCATCCAACAGCTGCACTGGCTTAAATGAAAGAAAATTGTGTGTGACTAATAGCTTTGTCAGTTTTCAAAACTATCTAAATGATCTTTTAAAATAAATAACCCCTAACTTCTGAACTAATGTAGAATCTAAATTAAAATAGGATACTTGTTCTGAAAGTGTTAATAAATGAAAAACAGAACTAGAATACCATTGATATGAAAGTGGTCTCTTATAACCACTGGAAGCCCCAAGGTCTAATCTTCTGAGACTGGCTTAGAAAACCTGAAATGCAGCAGTTTTACTAAAAGAAATGACTATACTGCTGTGCTTCCTTTCTTTGACCACCAGGGGGAGCAAGAGCTTCAGTAACATACGATCATTTCTGAGATCAATTCAGCTGCCCATCAAATGCCTGTCTGATAGCATAGTTCATTTAAGTCTGAAGATAAGTTTAAGATTTAATTTTGTCACTATGAGGCTCAATTAATGTAAATTTAGTTATAATCGTCAAGCTAAAATCTTGCCCGTTTCATTTTCGTTATAACACAGCCCTTGAGTCCTTTAACGTTTTGGTGACTGTGCACCAGAGACATCTTATAAAAACTAATGTATGTGCCATTCCCTCATTTGTTTATTAGTAGATGTCACTATTATCAGAAGAAGTGTTTAGGTCACATCACTCTGAATCAAGGCCTCACCGTTGGTTAGGTCCGTAGGGGCCTTGATGTTAGGCAAGACCACACAGATTGGTTGCTAAAAGCTTGGAGGCGTATTGCAGCATTCGTTAATCATTCCTCTCCCGTTAAAACCCCTCTCTGTGGTCGGGATAGGCACTAAGTGGATTCTCCAAGTTACACTGTAATAGTTTATAATTTATGTGGCATTTAGTCTCGAAGTTGCATCTGGTTTGGCAGCATTTCACAGTGTAAACCCCAGTGGCTCGTTAATGTGCGCCAGAAAACATTTCCCAAAAACGTATATTTACTTACAAAATGACTTACTGGAAATGTATTCTAAATAGGCCTATTGGGTTTGCAACTTGAATGGGCGTGCAATCAGAGGACGCTCTTCTCGATACCACTGTGGTCCGTTGGTCCCAGTAAGTATTCGGGGTCAAACTGTTATGTCCGACTATCCATAATGTAAGTATGATACTGTTTTCCATTCTGAGCTCGCTGTCTTGGGCCTCTTCATTCACATGATTGGTTAACTGTGAGATTTCTTTACATATAATACCTTACTGACCTTCACAATGCCTCCACCGTCTTGTGTTATTCTTCTCGAATCATTCAAGAGTAGCTCCATTGTTGAATTTTGGCCATAGGGAAAGAGCAATCATGTATAAGTTATGGCCAACTAATTAAAACATCATCCTAACCTATACTTGACCCTGACTCCTTTACAATGGGCTCTACAGATTCTTTTGTGCACTGCCCTCTGACTTGTCCAGTGTGAAGTGTTGGATGTCTTCTGAAGTCTTTTTCCTGGTACTTTGGCAAAGGTCTGCAGCGGTAACTGGAGCACAAGGGCCCTGCAAAGAATTAATTAGGCTCAAATGAGTTTTTCCAACCATGGTAAGCACTGACAATGACCAGGATATATAGGACATCAGAGGGGTCATGTAGTCTCCCAGCCTGTGACCCCTAAGAGACCTTAGAAGGCAGGAGTAGTTAATATGATAATTTGACCAGAAATGACAATTCTGTCATGACCAACTTTACTTAAAAGTAGATAAGGTGCCATTTCATGGCAACGTCTTGTGAAAGTCCCGAAATAAAATTTCAATGATTGTTCAGCTGGCAATTCCTCGTTTCATTCTTTTCGAGGGGTCCTATTTAGTGGTGGATGGTTGTTGGAACATGGAAATAAATCTAAAGTGACACACTTTTAGCATCATTTTAACTTGCTGGAAATCACCTGGCCTGTACCTCTTGTGCACTGAACACTGTTATGCACATTGTTACCAGCAGCTGGCAGCAGTTATAAAGAAAAACACTTCGTGGGCCAACAGCCAAAAAATGAGCTGTGAGTTTGTGTTGTTCTTTATTGGCAGCGTAATTAAAGCAATTATACAGATTATTGCTGTTTTAACCGATTAATACTGTTTCAGTAATGAACACTTTTATTTGCCAGTGAGATGGCTTTAACTAACAGCTCTGTTTTGGTAATCACAGAAGTCATTTGAAGTGCCAGCTGCTTATTACCCAAGTACTTGCTGTTTGGGTGGCTTTGAGTGGAGACAAATAAACCCAAGTTAATGTTACAAAGAGATTGAAAATTACATGACCTTGTTTTGACCTGAACGAGGTGACACTGGAGGTAGGTTATTTAACTGACAATCACGGTTTGACCTTAGGGGTCACGCTGCATATGAGCAACTAGAGTCATGACCGAGGATGATTTTGACATGAAAACCTTTTTTCAAAGGTGATATGATTGGAATTACACTCTGTTCACTTTGCAAGTGCTAATAAGAAGATAGAGTAGTTTTGAAAAGGGCCTAATATATAGCCTTGCTGAACCCCTCAGTTATTTCTGTGCATGAATGGCTGCGTTAAAAAGTATGCGTCATAGTTTCCTAACCTACTATGTAAACATCGCAGCAGAACAAAGGAGACAAGAGCCATGAGGAGTATCAGTGATACTTCGCTTCGATGCACGGCGCTGCATGTAAGAGATACT
Source organism: Poropuntius huangchuchieni (assembly GCA_004124795.1). Taxonomy (NCBI): domain Eukaryota; kingdom Metazoa; phylum Chordata; class Actinopteri; order Cypriniformes; family Cyprinidae; genus Poropuntius; species Poropuntius huangchuchieni. Next base: position 5,952 of record SCHK01443203.1, read on the forward strand.
GAGAGGTCGTGAAGATCTGAACAAACGTCCTCTCATTTGCAGTCTGTTTTCAGAGGTAACACCCAAGCGATTTACCGTACCCCACTCCCACCCAAAGAGAAGCAAGGGAGAGTTATAAAAAACTGTTACGCTTAATAATTGATGTGCTGCATTTCAATCAATTTTACCACGGCGCTAGGCTAATTAAGGGTTGTCTCTGATTCCCAGGGGTAATTTAAAGAAAGAACGCAGAAAAGAGTTTATTCTCATTCTTTCTTCTCTCTCATCCTCTTCCTCACTCTCTTTTCCTTCCTAGCAGTTCAGTTCATGGGAATTCGCTATTTCAGGAAGCAGAGATCCGTTCCTCTCCGTGCGTCTCCTGGGGCGGAAGCCTAAATGCAATTAATACAGCCGCTTTACTGCCTGCTAATTATTAAACGATAAAAAGAGATTATTTTACACCAGACTAATTTAAAGTTCATAGATGATTGTTTTAATTAATTAAATAAGAAAAAGTACACTTTAAGCATGACTAACGGCATTTGCATATGAAGGTAATAATTAGCCACAGCGACGGTTCTCACCTAGCTGGGCTGCATGGAGGAGAGGCGTATTAATGAGAGCTGCTTAAAAGTGCTTTTCTTTGGGTATTTAACAGTAAAATTAATAACTAAGGAGCTCAGTTAAGGGAAGGGGGAGTTGCTAATCCTTAAATATACAGAGGCACCTCCTCCCTCCAAAATCCATGCGTGACTCAGGCAAAAAGTCAGCTCGACTGAATCTTTAGGCCTGTTTTTGCTCCGGCATTGACTTAAAATTGATTTCCTTTGAATATTTCAAGGTCGGTTTTGTCAAAGTGCCATTTATTCAATAAGCAACATGGATGTTGAGAAGTTTTCTGCAGTAATCACAGCCATTCATCTGAAAATGTACATGTATGAAGAACAGTAAATTTTAAGGGTCAATGATGTTCTCAATTTTTTTCCTTTTTATTTGTAGAAAACATCATATGTGCAATTCATTTGACTTCAATGCCCACTTCTGTGAAAAATCATAATGGAGCATGGATATATAAGCATAGAGCGAACCCTTGCAGACTCTCAATAAAGTGTGTCAACAAGGTCTGGAAATATTTTAATATATCAAATACTTTTCATGACAAGCCTAGTTCAGCTTGTAGGATGGCTTTTTGTGCAATTCATGCATTAACTATTTATTTAAAAAAAAACGTACAAAACTCCAAAAAATCACCCACAATGTGGAAAGTAAGTCTAAGGTTTGGATCAACACAAGGGAGAGCAAATGACAGCAGACTTTTCATTACAGGCTGTCCCTTTGAATTGCCAGTTGTTTAATAGTGTTATTTATAACATGCATTTTTTTTTGTAGGACCTTCACGTAGAGTGCAGCTCAGGCTCCTAACCTCGCTAGGGCTGGTGGAAATGATCGCGCAGTGGACAATCTAATTAAAAAGTGTGTCAGAACAAGAAAGAAAGTTCCCTTGTGAAGTGGCGACTGATACAAGGCCCCTGAGAGAGGAAGCGGGAGAGGACTTGCTCTCGAGTGTTGATCCTTCCTGAACAGCTATTGAGAAGATGAAAAGGGAGCCATGTTCGACTCTATTAAGCATTGCTTCACGGAGCTTTGTGTTTGTTTGTTTAATTCTGTGTGCTCCTTTCTCTGTCGGTTTGCGGAGGAGATGTCTCCTCACCAAATAGCGAAAAAGAGGCAAAGGGAGGGCTTTGTCAAAGATGAAAGAAAAGCGAGTGTGGCGAGAGGTTTGGTGGCAGGAATGGAGGCCTTGAAAATGTGCGATGGTCTCAGGTGTTGAAGGAGCCTCCCATTACACTCGGAGCAGTTAGAGGCAGGGGCTGCTGTCAGCCGGACGCCCGCTCTACCGCGTCTTTGGAAATGGCTCTTTTGTACGGATAGCTTATTATCCGTTTTGAACAACAGCCGCATGCTGGGCGACATAGTGCTGGCCCTTGTACTTTTGTCTTGAGTGTACTCTTCTGTGTTCTGCTAATCAATTTCATTCTCTGTCTTTTATTCATAATAAAGAAGATACACTTGACAATATACGTACCGACTGTGGCTAAGTTAATTTTCTTCGAGAAGACAGCTGTAATGCATGCTAATAGAATCACTATCAAGGGCTTTTGTTCAAGTTCATTAAAGCCTAAAACACTTTCATTTAAGACAACATGTTCTTGTTAATTGCAAACATTTTTGACACAGTGCAGTCTATAGGCGTAATGCTTGCATAAGCCTTGGATAAAATGGCATTCTTTAGTGCACAAATAAACAATTGCACGTGCAAAATAAGTGAGTAGTCGCATTTAGTTAAGCAGAACAAAAGTGATAGTGATCTTGATTAAAATTGGCAGAGGACTGGTAGGGTAATTTCGGACACCGTAAACAAACAAACTAGAAACGTATTGATTACCCTGGACTCTCTTGTAGAGGAAGATTTCAATGTCTACATATCACCATGCTACTGAAACTGCAGGAAATTCTGCAACTTCACATGCAAATACCTTTCTTTATCAAGTCTCGATCCCAGACTGTGCATCCTCTAAAGTCCGTCCTCAGAACTGAGGTAAGGACCTGTTTTTTCCGCCAGGAGTTGGCAGCCTTTGGCAAGCAACCAAAGGTCATTATGTTCAATTAGCAGTGCAGCACTCAGGGAGCTCGTCAAGCCTGACATTGACACCCAGATCGTAATGAAGAACTATGGCATGAGGGGCGAGTTAACGTTCCTTTGCATTTAGCTTCCATTCATATGGCTTTATTGGCGGTGTTTGCAAGTGAATCAACATCCTCTCTGGCTCTGTCATCCTGACAAATTTTTGAACATTTGATTTTGCTATTCATAGCTCAGCTGTTCTACCAACATGTCATTTGCACCATATCTGACATGCATCATATGGACATACTGAGTACAACGAATCTCACATATCTCATGATATATGATATATGAGTGATATGAACCAGAAGCTAGACCCCTGGATGGTCCCATCCTCTTGCTGGTCAGAGGGTGGCGTTGACCCCAGGCGGGGTCGGGGTGATGACGGATGGCCGGGCTGTAATGTTGGGGGCGCGTGGTTGGTGCCTCGGGGGTTCACGGCGGCCCTGCTCTCTACCCTCGACCGGCCGGGCGTGTGTGTTATTGATGCTCCTGCCCCGGGGGAGGAAAGGAGGAGGGTGGGAAGGGGGATTGAAAGGGGCTTGTGGGAAATGGATGCACAGGGGCAGCTCACCGTTCTGTCATCAAACAATGGGCTTGTGAAGGATGGGCGGCACTCAATATGATCAGTCATCTGTTGATCAAGTCTGACGTCGCCACTCTATCGTTTTTTACGCATGAGTCCTTTTTTTCTTTTGTTTGTCTTTAGTTTGACTTCTTGTTGTTGGAGTGGGGCGGTAGTGAGGTAAGTCAAGACGAGAGATACACACACACACTCGCGCACCACACACTCTACGGCACCCACTTCATCTAATATCATATAACTGTGGCTACTGAAGACCTAATGCACACAAACAGGGAATCTCACTGTGGTGAATAGATAATGCGTCAGATCAGAGTGAAGTGCTTGGGCTATTCTGTGGCCTGACCGCAGCGCCTCTGTTTAGTTCCCGCAAAATACATAATGCAGCAGTTCTGACCACTGCCAAAGTATTTACGCTTCTCCATTCACATTACATTAAGAAGCTCTCTCTGACTTAAGTATCCTGAGTAAACATGGGCTGAGGGATTGCAGTTAAACAATAGGACAGATGTAGTCTAACAGCTGAATGCATCTTGCAAGAACATTATCGTCACTTTTTGAGGAAAGACTTCACTCTTACATTACCACTATATCTTTCAGAGATGCCCTTCCACTGGAGTTGTGTACTGTGCCATTCTTTAAATTTGGAAGTTTAAGGAGTTTTTGGTTTGGCAGGGGTGTTATGAAGAAAGCACATGGCCATGAAAGGAGCTTTTTGCACAGCCAAAAATGCTATGCCATGCCAGTGATAGTCAACCCTGCTACTGGATGGCTAACTGCCTGCAGACATTAGGTCCAACCCTACTCCAACACACCTGTTATTTTCAATTATTTCTGAGCACCTTAATTAGCTAGTTCAGATGAGTTTGATTAAGGTTGGAGCTACCCATGCATTACAACCACAGCAGGAATATTACACCAGGAGAAGAGCATCATGTCACAGCATGACGAGTGCATCGTGGCATGGTACGAGCGTTTTGCCATAGCAAGAACATCATGTAAAAGCAAGAGCATTTCCCTGAGACAATTTCGTGCAACTACAAGTAAGTCATGATTTGACAAGAGAGTCTTGCCACAGAAAAGAGTGCATGGCCACAGCAAGAGCAAGGGCAAAAACATTATGCCACAACAAGAATTTAACGCCGTGACACGAGTGGCAAGAGCACCATAACGTAGAAAGAACATTTTGCCATGTCACAGAACATCATGCCACAGTAAGTGCTTCCCATTAATAAGAATGTTACGCAACTACAAGTACGTCATTCACCAATATGAGAGT
>SCHK01443209.1:1355-12385 GCA_004124795.1 Poropuntius huangchuchieni
AAAAACTTGCTATGTGTACTACATTAAGCTAACTGAGACTTGTTATAGCTCTTGCGTATCGTTGCTCTTTTTGTTGATTTGGATTGCTTCCATTGTCCTCATTTGTAAGTCGCTTTGGATAAAAGTGTCTGCTAAATGTCTAAATGTAAATGTCAAATTTGTATAACTTCCTCCAATTCAACTTTTCACTCAAATTGCAATTCTCATCATTTGATTTCTGGATTTTCCCACCACATTTTCATGGTCTGAGACTTGGACTGCAAATTGCAAAAAAAATAAAAAAATCAGTTGAGCCTCTGCTAACATTACCACTCCATTTCCTGATGACGCAAACTAGCTTCAAGCACACATACTCATCCTAGTCTGCACATTTAATGTGCCATGTAATAGGAGAAACCTTAAAGGGATAGTAGACACAAAAATTAAAGTTCTGTCATCATTTACTTATTAATTTCAAACCTGTACAACTGACTTTTTTCTGTTGACCACAAAAGACGTTATTTTCAAAAATGTTGAAAATATGTTGTGAAAGTCAACAGGGTCCAGTACTGTACTTCTATTGTATGGACAACAAACAGTTTCAATATCATTCAACATATACATCAACAAAAAAAACAGTCATACAGGTCTGGGTATGTTGTGTAAATGACATGAGAGTGAATAAAATAATAATTTGTGGCTAAATAATCCTCTGAACGTTAGAAAACTTGGATGACGGTGTCTTTGTTGTGTTTGAGTACTGAAAGAAGTAGCAGCAAAATATCTGAAGCATGTTTTTGAAGGCCTATGAAGGAGACAATTTACAGCTATCTACTACTGTATTTTAAAGATCCCTTTATAACTTAAAAAAATAAGCAGAACCGTTTCTGTGCATACTTGAGAGCACAGACAGCCCCTTCTAGCTCCCTGCCTGAGACTCTTGGGGAAAAAACGTCAAGCATTCTTGGCAAGCTACGCAAGAATGTGCTAAGATTGGGAATGATTTGGGTTCTCAAGGGGGCTGTGCATTTTTTCATCCACTGCGTGGTTCAAAAAGACCTCCTGTCTGTCCAACATTCCGACAATAGGCTGAAGTGTGCCATCGGAATATTGCACAGAGCAGCAGTGCCCTTAACAAACGCTGGGTGAATTCAGCACGGTGCTGTCTTCTTCTGCTCGTTTTTTTTACACCCTTGTCTGATCTTGCACCCCAGAGACTCAATAACTTCACAAAACAGAAAGCTGAGCACGGCTTTTGCTGGCGTTCAGCAGAAAGGTGCCTACTCTTGAAAGACACAGCACAGTAACACAAGAAAGAGCGCATTTATCCTATAATGAAATTCTGTTTGCATTTCAACCCTTGAGCTGTAAGATGTGAGAGGTTTGGATATGACAAAATCAGGTCTGAGATCACCGTAACTTTTCTTTGATCATCACACATTCAACACTACCAAGAAATGTTTCATCAACATGCTTCTATAAGCTATTTTATAAACTGTGGTTCTCCTCTGAGTCAATCTTCTGGCCCATCAGAACATTCAGGTTGTTTCCAGACGACTATGTGGAGGAGGAAGTAGCAGAACGCAGTTAGTACAGCTGATAAGCACAAGGAGTACAGCACAAAACGTCCCACCTTCTACCTTCTGCTTTCATTGGGTGGTTGCTTCCACTCCGTGCCAATCAGCATCTAGATTATGCAGCCAAAATTGAAACCAAGACCGAAGAAAGTGTTATAAACTTCTGGCGGAAGGTTTTGCATAACAAGATTTATAAGACGTCACAGTAGTTCTGAGGAAATTACTGCATGATTGTTTGAGATGCACATGTGATTACCTATCATATGGAACCTGCAGGGCCAATGACGGTTTGCTAATAAGGAACCACAGTTTGTTGGTGTCTTTTGTAAAGCGTATAAGATCGATACACAACTAAGAGGATGTAACAGCCTTCACAGCAAACATGACAGAGCCTGAACTTCCTCTCAGTTCAGTGCATATGCACTGTATAAATGATATGTCAAAAAACAGTGACAGTATAAAAAATGTTAGCTTATTACCGTTTAAATGTGCTTCGTTGCACCCAACACAAAGACACCCATCCCGTCAAACCCAGCTCCCATGGAAGAGTTACAACATGCTGACATTAGATGAATGTCTTCCTTTTAAACAAAGTAATATGCAGCATGACATCATTTTAAACAACATGATCTCATGACTTGAACTTCAACTGATTCCACATGTCCATAAAAATGGGAAAATCCCCTAGTTTCCACCCTTTCTAACAATGTTGGAAACATTATGAAAGACCCTATTAAAGTTTCCAGAGACCCCAAGCCCCCTGGTCGCCCTAGTACACTGATTCCCAACCAGGGGTATGTGTACAGTAGGGCTACTAGGCAATATTTCAATCAAAGCACTTAATAAATCAAAACAAACATGATTCCTCGCTTTTGATATTCGAAGGAAAGAAAACAAGCTCTGTAAATACTAAAAAAGGGTTGGAAAACACTACCCGGGAGAATAACATCGCTATGACGTCACAATTGCAAACAAAGCGCGTCACAATCAGAATTGTTACTTTGTCGCAATAAACCTGGTGCTGGTGAATCAACACGCCACGGAGGCGGCAGTAAAAATGAAATAGCAGGCTGTCCATCTGTCTGGACGGCCTGACGTGAATTGTAGGCCAAGTTTATGTCGAACAAAGAGGATTTAGTATGGCACACTGTCTAGGGCGAAATTAAACAGATGGAGCTCCTGCGGGAGCCTGGTGCTACTGATATATATCTTATTTGTCGTATGTTAGCATGCACTTGTTTTTGTAAGATATTACACAGATTGTGAATATAGCAATGTGAATGTTTACACTAAAAAGCAGGAGCGTGGACTCGAGGCACAGTGTATTTTAGTCAAAACGAAAGTTTCTTTGTTTATTCTAGAGGTTTTTCATTAGCTTACCTGATATGGAGGTGGCGGCTCCTGATCCGGATCGTTGGCGTCACCAAAACTGGCCCTGTCTGACTGTGATTCGTGGAGCAAGGAGATATCATCCGAAGTGGGAGATTTCAGACAATTCCCCATCTCCTTTCCAAACTCCTTGTTGTCTAAATGTTGAAATCCTGTCTATCCCCTGCTTTCTTCCCTTAATCACTCCAACCAGACTTCCGCCCTTTCAAACAGGATGACTAAATCTCTATCATTCATTTAAAACAATCCGATCATCATGAGAGATCCTGACGGAGAAAAACAAACCATTGTCGACACACAAAGAACCCTGGCAAAAAGTGTCAGACACGAATATGAAACGATGTTTTTGTAAACACACACAATCTAAACCTGTCAAATACGTCTATTTGCCCTAAAACTGTGGTATGTAGTGTTGTCCTTTTCTCCTCGTCTCAATAGTAAACACTGGTTAGCCTTCAACGGATAATTTCTACAATATCAAGTATGCGCTCGCTCTCAATGGCGACTCAGGCAATGTTGCCTTTCAGGCAGTCATTCTAAGTCCCGCCTCCGGGCTGTATGGACCAATCAGCGAGTGTCTTCTTTAGTGAGGAAGTTATTAGTGGTTATTCGTCACCCAATCAGATCGCCGATTTACAACACCAACAACAGGGGGTTTAAAGCCTGTAAACTTGACCGCATTAGGCCGACTTAAAGGCATAGTTCGCTCTATATTGAAAATTCTGTTGTAATTACTTAACCTCGTGCTGTTGCGAAAACCCACGACCCCTTTCTTGTGGAACAATAAAGGAAACATTAGGCAGAATGACAATACGCAGTCACTGTTCCCTTTCATAGTTGACGTTAGGTAAAACGATGTAATGAAAATGAATGGCGACTTCAATTTTTAAGTTTTTAGTAATTTTTTCATGTGCATCTGACATCTTTTTTATATTAATGTCTGTTTTTAAAATATTTTTATTTAGCTTTTTTCATGTTCAGTTTAAATAATTTTAGTGCTTTAACTTTTAACATTTTATTGCAGTTATAAATAAGTATTTCAGCTTTTTATATTTTATTTTGCTCTACATTAGTCATTCGTTTTATTTTATGAAAACTCCTTTTAATAGCTGTGATTTTAGTTAACAGTAACAATGCTGACATTGACTATTACAGATTAATACAGTGCAGCCAGGATGTTTTTATTGATTCCAATGTGCCAGACTAGTTTTATTTTTATAATTTTAAATTGCCCTTCATCAGACATATAAGACTACATTTTTTAAAAAATATATTAAACCTGAACAAAAGGAGATGTTCGGCAGGATGTAATGTAGATTGACAGCCCCATTCACCTTCATTTTTGTACAACGAAAGTGAATAGCAAGTGAAGCTGTCATTCTGCTAAACATCTCCTTTTGTTTTTCATGGAAAATATCAATGATGACAGAATGTCAATTTTTGAGTGGACTGTCTATAAGGTGCCAGGCCCTTCAGATCAAAAAAGGAAAACAAAGGTGGTTTGGAGTGCTATTATATTTAATTTTAAATTAGAAAATGTCAGTTCAGTATTTACAGGAATGTGTTTACACAGTAGCCATGCACCATATACAGGATTTGCTGACCTCTATAGCCCAAAGCCTGTAAAATCAATCTAAATAAGGAAGAATTTCAATGAGGGAGAAACAAAGGCCATTACAATGATAAACCCAATACATCATTCCTTTTCAAACATTTTGTTTTGCCACATTTGAAGCACGATATGTTACAAATTGCCTGTGAAATTTCTGAGCAAACACAGCATGAGCTGATGATTGTTTTTGCTTAATGTAAATTTGACTTTGGTAGAACTGGATCTCATAAAACAGGCACTATACAGATTACATTGCAGAAGAACAAAAATACATGAATACATTTCAACTAATCTTGGGTAAGTTACTATAAAACACAAGCCTTGAAGTGCAGGACTGTCTGATNCCATGGATACATTTCAACTAATCTTGGGTAAATTACTATAAAACACAAGCCTTGAAGTGCAGGACTGTCTGATTAGAACTAAATCTGAAATACACCGCATTTAAGAACTACACTGCAGCTATGTTTAGTAGGTTGAACTCCACACTACAGGGGAAAGCTCCATGAAGTAGCATTCATATATTGAACAAAGTACAATCCTCTGTCCTGGACCAGCTCAAATTTTCTTTCTCTTCGTCGTGCAAGGCTGTAGTGGTTTGTCAATGCATCCCTCACGTTGGCTGGAGCTGGCATGCCAGCCTGTCCTGCATGTATCTAAAAGACTTGTTTGTTTGAGCTCAAGTACGATCTGGACCAAGTCCACATGAAGGAGACTGCCTTTCTAAAAGACACATTCAGCTGCCCACTTAAAACGGGACAATTTTGAAAGGCGCCATAATAGTGAATAAATACTAAAAAAGAAACTAAACCCACAAAGCTTCCAGTTTACATTCTGATAGTCCTTTTTTTTGCTGTTACGAAGATGCTTGTTTTCAATCTTAACACATTGCTAAAACAGACTAATTATGTACACAGAAACACAAAGATAATGTTATATGATAAAAATTAAGCTTATAACAGGAATCCTGTCCATGAGATTTGACAAGGCCACAGTACTCCAAACAAAGAGTAACCCGTGATATCAAAACTTACGTTCATCATATCAACTCTGGACAATAGGCTTTTTTAACAACCTATTTATGCTCCAAAGATTAAAAGTAAACTAATATTTGTGCACATGTGCTTTAAATCCAAATCAAATTTAGCCGTAAGGCACAGCCATATCTAGGCTACTGATGTCACAGGGAGACCAACGGTGGAGAGCATTACCAACAAGAGTTTTGAAAGCAGCCAAAATGATTGACAGATGGCCTTACTTTTGTTCTGAGTGACAACGTTCTTAGCATGATGTACCAGTATAATATTATTGGACTGGTGTAACTTGTATTATATTACTATTATTCATAATGGTACATTTATAATATTTTAATAGCACAATGTTATTTATATGACATCATAACGATGATGTCACTTCTGTGTCTTGAGTGAATTGCCCTGCACCTCACGTAACATTATTCATGCAGCTGTTGTCCATGTACTGTATAATCTCTGTGTTCAATGAAGATGATTTGTCACTATAAGCTCAGTTCGGGTCTGATTGGTCATGTGCCCCTTTAGTACTCCTCTTGGCATATGGCAACCCACGTCAAGCCTGATCTTAGCTTGCTGTGACCCCAGCGGTGACCCCAACTGTTAAGGGCTGGAGGGTGAGCAGTCTTCGTTCACAGCTGTGCCTCGTGCCTTATGTAGTGCTGCCTGGATCCGGAAGTGTGTCCGTGATTCCATGGAGTAGTTTTTGTAATTTTGCCTGGCAAAGAAATCATGGTTAATAGTGTTCAAGACTAACAAGGAAATGACTGAGTATATCATGTATCAAATAGGATAAAGGTATAAAATACATGAGTGTTTCAGGGTGAAATATGTGAGCAAAGTGTGACGCTATTATAAAATGAATAATTCTGTGAATCAGTTGCAAAATTGTTTAGATTGAGTCGATGACTGAATGTGCTGAATGCCACATTTTTTTTGGTGGGAATATAATATATCTAAAATTACAATGGCATCTTACAGTACAATTAAAGCAAATCAAATCTGGGGCCAGTTGCATAAACATAGCCTGTGTGTTAAGACAGTGTCTTAAGATCTAGTCTGACCAATTAGCAGTTCTGGGGTTATCAATCAGTTTTAGTTTTGGATTCAGTTTAGGGTAATCTACATTTTTTTGTAACCAAATTATGAGCAGTCTTAAAGAAAAAAATTAGATGATCTTGTAAGGCTAATCGAAAACTTTTATGCAACCGGCTCCTTAAATTAGATTATGCGTAGACTCCTTCTATATGCTAATACAAGATTCTTGTTTTTAACTTCTATTTTATTTTACTATTTTGATTTGTTTATTAAAAATAACATCCTTTGAGATTTGAATTTGTTTTTTTTATTTCACAAGGCAACTTTCACAGCAATGCACCATTCAGACAATTTATGCGACCTGTAAATCATTTAATTTTATAGCATAATTTCTACTTTCTTTTGACTTGATTTTAAAATATATTACGGTTCTGGATCATATATTTAAGTTTAATGTTTGTAGTGATTACAATTCTGATACAATTCTAGTCATGTAGCTTCCTTTAAGATATTGTTACCATAGTAACATTCTAAGTCAGTTAAATTCAGTTAGTTGCCTTAAGTAGAAATTCACACTACAGTCTTGTAGCAGCCATTCATCTTGTGATCATCTGTAGGAAGCATTGTCTTTAAGTGTTTTATGGTTAATTTGTATTCAATTTGATGAATTTATTGTTTATAAAGCTATGAAAGGACTATATAACATAAATGACACTGAAAGGAGATATTATTGTGTTGGTAGAGATAATTATAGCTTCGGTATACTTCTCCTTTCTGTAGTTTCATTCTGTTTCAACATACACAGTCAAAGTGGTGTGGAATAAAGCGGCATTCTCCCACAAGTCTATGTGCTGGAAAGAGTTTATCTATCTGTTTAACTTCGGGAAAAGAGACACCGAAGTGAGGGCAGAATGATTACATATTAAAATAATTATTAAAATTTAAATAAATAAAATACATTTTAAAATAAAATTAAATTGTTTCTGTCATTTTTTAACAGAGCTTAAAAAAACTTAAAAAAAAAAAAAAATTGAGCAGTTGGTATGATTTTCCATGTCGAACAAAGCCATGAATCTTTGAGACTGTGTCGTCAACAACCATTAATTTTAGCAGTGTTACATTTAGGTAATTCATCCTGACACTGACTCTGCAAATAGGGTCACTCCACACATTATGTACATTGCTATCTTAGAGGTATAAAACATTCACTGTCAGAACTGAACTTACTTGGCTGCCTCTAGGAGTTTGATGGCCTCATCTATTCTGCCCTCCTCCAAACACAGTAAACCATGTTCCAGAAGAGCATTGGGCACCAGGTAGTGGTCATATTTAATCTGACTCTCACTGTACAAACACAAACAGAAAAAGAGCATTTGTGATCGAAGCTATGTTTAAAATATTTTCTCTACTATCTGTGACACACTAGAGATTAAAACATGTAATATTTCTTATTCTGTGCAGTGAAATCACAGAACATGTCATTTTACGAGTGAGAGTCTTTCCTCCTTCTGTGGAGTCAGTAAAAGAAAATAGGACATGTCTACTTAAACATTCACAAGAAAAACCACACACTTCTCTTTATATTAGTGTGATTTGTTGTATAGCAAAAGAGCAAGACTGACTTGCAGAGGACGAGGGTGAAGTAATGTTCAGCTTCTTCCTTGAAACCCAAGTGCTTGAGACAGAGCCCCTTAAGCAGACTAACCACACACTGGTCATCTGTGGTGAACTCGGTCCCTGAGAGCAAACACAGAGACATTTATGTTTCAGGAAAAAAAAGCTAAATGTGATACAGAGAGCGCCTGTGTTGTTTTTTTTTTGGAACATACTGTTACTTTTGGGACTCATGGTTATTAGTAATCGTTGTTGCAAAATATCATTTGGAATGACATGAGGAAGTAAATAATTGCATTATTTTTGGGCAAACTATTATTTTAAAAGTGGACACCAGCATAAGCAGTACTGCATTGTTTGGAGGGAGAATTTACTTGGATGTTGTTCAAGCGTCTGCTGGGCCTCGTCCAGCGTCTTCAGCATGCCCTCTGTCAGGTCCTTGTGCTTCCCAATCACAGTGTAGCCATTCCAGATATACATCATCTCCTGTCGTGCAAACATATCCTCACAATGAGTACGAATTTAAGACTGCGTCTTATCCAGGTGTTTCCCTTTGTTTATTTTGCAGTGAGATTACACAAATCAGGATGCTCCAATTCCTTACTCTTTGTTAATTAAAGGGCTTTTTACACAGGACGTCTTCTTGCATTTAAAAATAGCAAAGCGGAACACAATGGAACAGAACAGGAAGCACGTTTATGGATGCAGTACGCCATTGCCAACGCACATTATCAGACTCGACACATCTGAATAGTAACTCTAAACTCAGTAAGACACAAAATGACAGCAAAAAATGCAAGAACATCCTGCGTGAACTATGCAAATAAGACACTTGCAGTATCAAATAAATACAGACAGTAAAATCTGTATAAAACTGAACACTTACCAATGGAGGTGCAGGAAGAGGAATGGCATTATCTGTATTATAGCGGCGAGCTTTTCTGATGGCAAACTTCTCTGTGGGCAGGGACTTCCCTGCTATTTTCTGCTTGAGACTGGGAACTTGCCTGAAAAGTGCAAAACGGATCACAGTTTGCATTAATACAGTAAAGTACATATAATGTGTATTATATTTTCAAGAGGATGGGCTACATTAGATGTTCAAATTATGAGATGAGATCAAACATTAGGTCATTTGTAATGCTGTACTACAGTACAGGCTGTATATGACATAAATGACTTTTTCTTTATTTAATAGTCATGTAGTCCAATTTATAGATATATATTTAATCGTGTGAACAAACATGAACATGCACGCACACCATTCCCTTGCCATTACCTAAACAAAGCCACCTCATTCTCCCTGAACGGCTGGCATTCCTCGCGACTCAGCATGCTGAGGTAAGCAGCTTTCATATACGCATATGTGGCCTAAAAAAGTGTGTGTGAGAGGGAAAAAGAAAAAAAAAAAGAGCGATGAGTTCCGAACTGCACAGTAAACACAAACATCCCCGCAGGAGATTAATTGTCCTCATCGTCCATTCATGTTATATCAGCAGACCTTTTAAACCCAGAGCAAAATCTTCAATTTTATTAAAAAGTGAATATAAAGTATATATGGAGCCTTGGGGAGTGTAAGAGGCTTCTTTCAAAAACATTTGAAAATCTTAACAACCTCAAACTTTTAAATGGAAGTGTATACATAAACTTTAAAATATACTTCTACTACATTTGCTAATTCAAATGTAGTCATTTAATCCATTCGCCCCCCCCCCCATTTTACATACAGATAAAGCAACTCTTCAGTCAACTGTATATTTTAAGGTTTCACCTTAGACCAGGCGTTCTCTTTGCTGAGCAGGTCTGCGTAGAAGTAGGCCATCTTCCAGTGCCTTTTATAGGTGAAACACCACATCAGTTCCCAGTAACACATGTGATGGAACTGCTTCCAGTGCTGCTGGGCTTCACAACACTCCTCGAAACGCTTGATAGCCTTAAGAACAAAAACACGCACATCAATACATGCACACAGGCAGTTAGAAATATAAGTGAATATATATATAAATAAGAATTTAAACAAAAACTCCTCTTTTTATGCATTAGATAAGAGTAACTATCACTTACAGCATCCAGATTTCCTTTAATTTCCTCTATTCGACCAGCGAAGAACAGGAAAATGGATCCCTGACAGGAACACAGCAGTTGTCAAATATGAATTTCATACTCTACTATTAACAGTGATTGCAGCAGCTGTTCATATCCTAATGTAAATGAGAATGTGAGAGTTTTGGGATTTATCACTGGAAACTCGAAATTGGTGGTCAAGTACCTTCGGATAGTTTTTCAGATAAGGCTTCAGCAGTTTTTCTGCATCTTCTACATCTCCCTCTCCAGTGCCTGAAGGACACACACACACACATGCAACAAGATATCAAATAACACATGTGTTATGTGTTTCTGATGTGCTACATACAGTATGAATTGAAAATGTGATTCAGAAGCAATTTTCTCTTACCTAAAATGAAGCTCATGAAGGTGTGATAGCAAAGCAACAACATGTTACACAGGAAAGACCTAAATGTGTGCTCAGCAGAGCCCTCCTGGAGCTGCTCAAGACCAAACTCCTAATACACAAAGATATATACACAGCGTTAGTTGTAGAATAATGCAATTGTAGGAAATGCCAAAAGGAATAGTTCACTCAAAACTGCAAATCTGCTGAAAATTTATATTGATGAGTTTGCTTCATTACATCACTTGCTTACCAATCAATGGGTCCTCTGCAGTGAATGGGCATCAGCTGTCTGAGCTCTCATTCTGACGGCACCCATTCACTGAAAAGGATCCATT
>SCHK01443210.1:0-16197 GCA_004124795.1 Poropuntius huangchuchieni
TGTAATTTCGTTGTGTTGTGCACTACTGGGCCACCGTAATCAAGCCATAAAAAGCTATTTGAATCTACAAAGTTACAGCGACACTAAAATAAGACTTGTTAATAAAAATACACAAGAGCATCACTGGCTCTGTGGCCAGTGTGCGATGCAGCTGACTTAACTAAATCAAACAGTGCGTATCAATTGAAGTTTCCAGTACTGAACACACACGCACACACACACACAGTCAGTCACTCATCAATTCCAATTACCTTTGCCCTTACGTCAGTTTCATTTGACATATTACTCAATAGACCACAACTACAAAGTTGAAACGAGGAGTCCTGCTGGGAATTTTCCCCTCACGCACAGATTTAGCTTGGGGTTATGCTGCAGTGCCGTGCTTGAGTACCCACTGTGTACAACTACCAGCTAGAGCACAAAGGTACCACTTTAGGTCTCTGAGGTTGGGTACCACACATAGCTGACATTCCAAGCACTTAACCAAAAAGAAGAAAACACAGGATTATGCTTGAAATCCCCTATCTAAAATATGTAACAGCCTCTTTTTTTGCCCTGGTTGTAACACAAGCACAGCATGCAGTTCAAACTTTCATGGCCGATAAAGCAATAAACCATGAGAGTAATCCATGATATGAATTACTGTCCATGAATCTCATAGAAACATGAATAAAAATCACAAATTCAGGCAAATAGGGGTTTATGATTGAGAAAAACAGGTTGAAAAGTTTAGCACCTGTAAGATTTTGACATGTTTTTGAAAAAAGTCATCTTATGCTCAAAAAGCATGCATTTATTTGATTATTAATGATGAAAACAGTTGTGCTGCTTCATATTTTTGGGGAAAGCATGAAACTTTTTTCCCCAAAAATTCTTTGATTATAACAGATTTCTCTCACATGCTGCAATGCCCAAGCCCTGTACTACTACTTCATACTGTTTGAGCAGTATGTGTATGGCAAGCGAATTATAATATTTTAAAAGAATTTGTTAACATTAATGTACCGTTTTGACCCGAATATAAGACGACCCTGATTATAAGACGACCCCCCTTTTTCCAGATGTACCTTTTGAAAAAAGGCTTTTTGAAACCAAATCTTGTGTTTTACTGAGAAAAAAATTATTAAATTATTTTCATATAGCATATTTTTCCTATTTTAATTTTTGTTTTGAAAGTATGGTAAATACTGGTAAAATGTACCAACAATCAAATTTGAAAATATACACTTTTTGATATAGTCTACCATAAAAATAAAAGGTAGCCCATCTGAATTAAATAACATTTAGACTATCCATCTCATAGCAGCCTACCAAAATTGTATTAAAAGTAGAAGTGAAATATTTTTTGTAGTCTTCAAATCTGGGTACTGTCTTACGTTTTAAGATCACTTACAGAAGAAGTTTGGTCCCATCAGTCACGAATCATTCCGCTGTAAGCTTTTTTTTCTTTTGTTTACACTCGCGATCTTTACAACACACATTACATTATATATTTCATGGCACACTCGTTTTATGCGTTTTTGGTGCCACCTAGTGTTGTGGCTGTATTATTGACCTGTCAAAGTCTAGACCCCGAATATAAGACAACTGCGTTTTTTCAGATGCATTTCCAAGAAAAATACATCGTCTTATATTCGAGACGATATGGTATTAGGTTTCATAAACATTTACATTTAGTCATTTAGCAGATGCTTTTATCCAAAGCGACTTACAAATGAGAACAATAGAAGAAAAACAAACAAATATAAACAAATGAATAATTTCTTATAGATTTTATTAATGAAGCTTTTATCATTGACAATATATTACAAGTGCTGTACAGTAGTACTGTATACCATTCCAAACATAAGAAGAGCATTATTACAACTGCAACTTTGTTGATAAACAACAATGGCATGTGCTGTTAAGACATGGAGGATATTGCGAGAATTAAAATTGCATAATCTCCCTACATTTCAGTTGTTGGATAAGGATCAGTGTTGAAACGCATGAGAGTATAATGTGCTGTTTGTGCTGTTTGTTTTTAAATTCTATTACACTGACAATCTGCTCACATGACTGAGTTACGTTATTGAGACACTGAAAGCAAGCCTAGTTGGGAAAAGATAACAAACTGAGCTTTATCGAGTACTTTCCAAATTTGATTTATGGTATTAGTACAAACTAATCAAAGCTCATGTTCCATAGAAAATGACTAATGAGTGCATTTCTTTTAAGCAGCTTATTGAAAAGAACTATTCTTAAATTCCTCAGTTGTGAAATTCACAACCCTCTAAGGTGACACGCATATTTCCAACAAACCAGAAAAGTCCTTGATGAATCAGAGCGGGGCGTGTGTACAGGTAAAGGTACGGCTTGCCCCGAGGCTTAAGGAGGCGGAGACAGACAGGAAGAGGGAGGGACTTATGCGTCACAGTAAACAGATCAGCACAGGAAGCACGGGATCTATCAGCCAGTAAGATACTGAGTCACAGGGCAAAAAGAAGGGAGGGGAATAGAAAAAGAGAGGAGACTAATAAAAGTCTGATACACATATACTTCAATCATAGAGACTAACATACTATCTAGGGCCACCATGGCTCTAACGTACTCTTCTGTGCCCATCTATGTGCAGTTTTCAAGGGACAAGTACATCATGGATGGACCACCGGAGAAGCTTCGGAGAGAACTAGAAGAAGAACTGAAACTGAGCAGTGAGGAACCAAGGAGCCATGCCTGGTATCATGGAGCCATCCCTAGACAGGTACAACTTTCCTGGGCATAAGAAGAGGGAGAGGGGTGGGTGATCATTATGGGATAATGCTTGGATTATAGAGGATTTCTGTGGTGAGTGGCTGTTGATTAAATCTGTGATTTAATATATATGTGTACGGTTACCACATCTCTGCAAAAATTTTCAGAAGTTGAATCTGGCAGAGAGTAGAGATCTTTTAGATGTCAGAGCATAGCTGTTCTCTCCTTGAGTGACAGTGTAGTCATGCCTGTATCTGGCACTCAAACATTCACTTTCTTTGTAGAAAAGATAATAAATTAAAGACATGTGGCCATGTTTGCTTCAGCTAGAGCTCCGGCCAGTAGTTGTTGATTAAGAGAAGAAAAAACACTGAGGATATGACTTGCATTAGATCTTCTTATGGCTAACTTGCTAAATGTACAAAAAGTACCATGGAATTATCATAATAAAATGATGTAGGAGATCATTATCACAGTTCTCTGACACCACATGCATCTACGTTTTTCTTTTTATATCTGTTTTCTTAAAAAGGTACTACAAGTTACTTCAAAGAATACTATTGTATTATAATGATGCAAGAGTATCGTGATAATATACTATTGCATCATGATGCAATAATATCATGATAAAATAAGCATATACAGTAGAAGGGGCACGTATTTGCTTTGCAAGGCCCAAGGGCTATGGTGTATTTAAAAACCTGTGTAATGGTTGATCAATACTTGTTCTGAACTGGTTACAGGCGCCAAACCTGTCAAGAACAAGAAAAGTCACTTTCACACCCAGTCTAGATCCATGATCAAGGAAAACAAAACATTTCACTGAAACTAAGCGCTAAATGTGGTGTCTGGACTGAATGCTAGAATGGACAGCTTGTCAAACATCAAAACTCAGATTAACAACATCTCTACTAGTACATTCACTGTGCTTAACCGCTATATTCTGCATGGTTCATTAACACCAAGCTTTATTCAAAAACAGCCATCAACAGTTTCTCATCATGGCAAACATCACAGTGCTGACAGCTACAGATCCGCTCTTATGAAAACCATGTACCCAGGCTCTTCGTTCCCATGCTCCTTTGCAGGATATGCCCCTGAAACTGACAACTCATCCATCAACAATTGTAACAGAGCAATAGTGGTTAATGCAGTGATGAATCATGACTGCTATTTGACCCGAGGTGTATTTATTTAACGGCATCATATGATCACAACAACCAGAGTCTGGCTACTGCTTACACCACAAATATAGTCAAAAAGATCAAACGTATTCATCATGGCTCAACACACCTTATGAATGACCTTATAGTCCATCGGGTTCAGACAAACTTACAACAATGAATAAAAAGGTGCCCTTAAAACTGCGTATCTGTGNGATTATAGTCCATCGGGTTCAGACAAACTTAAAACAATGAATAAAAAGGTGCCCTTAAAACTGCGTATCTGTGAGGATCGATTGTTCATAATTCTCTACAATCACGCAATCCATCAGCACTGTCAGCAGTTAGTCTGATTCTTTTGAGTGGTCCTTGGATCACTACACACCCTGTGATTATCACAAAACCCCTGACAGCATGTGTGCTGCACTACAGCTTGTGTTTACCCATGAGTCCTTTCAGCTGGACGAGTCTGACCTGCTCGGCTCGAATTAATCAAACAAACTACAGACAAGGAAAGAGGAAAGACAGGCATTTACCGATTTGACATGCATCTCTTTATGACCAGTGGTGTGAAATGACCTGTGCTTGATTTCAAAAGTGTTTCCTGTAAATGCCCGCCTGTGTTTTGTTTGCCACTGTGAAAAAAAAGAAGGTGAAAGACGAATACATATAAATAATATATGACAAGGCAGGCAGCAACCTGTGAAACTATGCATATTTGGACATAAAATAAATAAATAAAACGCTAAGCTTTTTAGCTGCTGTTTTATACTATAAGAAAGGCCTGAGAATAGCTGTTTAGCACACCATCATGAAAACAGACATAAACACTTTTAGATTATAATCACACTTAATGACTCTTTTCCTGGTGCAACTGCCGCCCCACAGCTACAAACACACATGATAACAGATTTATTAGTGTTTGATCTTTTCATGAGCACATAGTGAGAAGTAATATGAAACAATGACATATAATCTTCTCATATAAACTAATAAATGTAAGATATGACGACATATTAAAAACAAATAACAAAATATATAAAAATGTATTCTAGGCTGATTTTTCTAAACTCCAGAATGATTTACATACTGACTCATTAATATTCTGAACAGATTCGTTTGGAGAGGTAGTCCATCATTCTAAACTGGTTGAATGCACTAGTGATCCACAAAAGAAAGTAATATCTAGGTCATGCCATGAATCACTGTCATAAAAGTAGTTTGGTAATGTTTGCAGGATGTGTACATAATCTGATCAAACAGAATATCATTAGTACAAAGCCATACTAGCTTCAAAATGTTTTTTCCACTGTTTGAGCTGCTGCATGAGCACCACATCTTCATGTGCACTAACATCTAGGCCAAGATCCAACATGCAATACTCTTGAAAAAAAAAAAAAAGAAAGGAAAATGTAGTGACTACAAAAGCAACTAAAATTGTGTGTTTGAATTTAAGGTGGCTGAAAACCTGGTTCAGAGAGATGGAGACTTTCTGATCCGAGACTCGCTGTCCAGCCCGGGAAACTACGTTCTGACCTGCCAGTGGAAGAACATCCCTCAACACTTCAAAATCAACAAACGCGTGGTAGCCATGAACGAGGCCTACTCACGTGTTCAGTACCTGTTTGAAAAGGAGGGATTTGACAGCGTCCCCGCGTTGGTGCGATACTACGTAGGCAACCGTGAGCCAGTGTCTGAGATTGTCGGAGCGATTATCTTTCAGCCAATCAACAGAGCTCTGCCTCTGAGATGCCTGGAGGAGAAATATGGAGTTGGATCTATACGTGTAGAGGCGGGATACTCCGAGAGAAAGAGCCTGACTTCCAAACGGTTGAGTCTGAATATCATGAACGGACACACCCAGGATCACACCCTCAGCCGTGGGAATCTCCTCAGGTGAGAGAAAGACTATCCTATGGCACTTTACACCATTTTGCATTGCAAGAACTAAATACTCTGGAAGGCGTTTTAATTATATATTTGAGAAAATTAGAGAGATTAATTATTTTACCCGTTAAAGGATTGACAAATTACTAATTACAGATTCTAGTTCTCAAACGGTTGAGTGTAATGTGGCTTTTTTTTTTTTTTTTTTCAATGTAATTTGTAATACATGCAATTTAGCTGCCCCCAAAAAGAGAGGCCAATAATTCATTCCTTTTATATTTTCAACACTTGGCTAGACAGTAAATTACAGAGATTTAGCTCACATGATTTAATCTTTTTAAGCAATTTGAAGTAAAAGGAAATTCATCTGCAGTTTGACTGTGCTTCTCGAACTCTGAAATAGAAAAGAAGCATCAAAATAAAGAATACTAGCAATACAATTTAAATACCTTGCATTATGTCTACTTTGAAAAGTGGCTAGTCATGAATTTGCATATTATTGCCAAGCCTATACAGTAAAACCTATATAATTTTGTCAGAACTTATTGGGTCTTATGGTGTAAGTCACAAACTCCCATTTCTTAACTGCAATCTTTTAGAAATCTTTGACAGGTTTGCTTATTAGGACCCCAGGAGGAAGTACATAAGGCATTTTTCAAGCTTGCAAATTAAGAAAGCAATGGGTATTATTCATGTGGAACTACTTATATGCTCAATTATTGAGTCCCACGATGTGACAGCGCCACAATAATATAAAGAGATTTTAAGTGAAAGTTTTACTTATTTGTGCAGATTCAGCACACGGGAGTCTAACTTCTCAAAACAATGTGTCAAAACAGCTTATTAACTTAAAAATTGTATTAAAATAATTGTGCAGGCTGCCTAACATTAACTGAGAGATTGCACTGAATTTGTACTTTTAAAAATTCATGCCATGCAGCTTTGAAATGGACTCAGTTTAAAGTGGTGTAAACTTCATGTCATAGTCCAAAAGACTTTTAGAGAACAAACTAAATGACCTGTCTTCCTCCTTCACAGCAACAAAGATAAGTGTGGAAGTCAACCAGCATGTCTAAACCACGTTCAGGAGAGGAGACGGCCACTGAAGACCCATCAGTCGGAGAGCTTTCTCCCTATCGGTGAGTGCCTGTCAGCTTTCATCCTCATTGATACCCCGTCACACCTCCAACCCTCCAGTGATACACACGTCTGACAGCCTTGAAAACCAGTCATCTTTCTCACATTCACTTTGTGCCACAGAGAAAGTGGTTCTCAAAGTCAAGCTGACGTTTCCGCCTTTGAAATTCACTTTGGCTTACTGAACGTTAAATGTGTGAAATGAGACGTGGGATTGAAATGCAAAATAAAATGTTTTGTTGAAGAAGCTCTGTGGAGAAGAATGAAACTGGGGATAGAGATAATTTATGCCTGTGTCAGTAGAATAAATATGGTTATGTGAAAAACGCAGCTCTGCTGTCCATGTCAGAATCCAGAGCGCTGAATCTGCTTCACCGCGCAGAATGCAGAAAGAAAACTTTGCAGCTTTGAATTTAACTTCCTTTTTAGCACGTCCATCTACAACATATTTTCTACTTTAATGAATAAAAAGCTGATTGTATGCCTTTGCTTTCAGGCTGTAGGCCCCAGGCTCAGGTTCAGCATATGGAGCACCAGCCGTGCCCCAAATCCCCAGTTTTCCGCACAGGAAGTGAGCCAGCTCTGAGCCCCACAGTGCCACGCAGAGTGGCCTTTGAAACCCAGCCTGGCGAGGCTATTCGTGGATCCGACAGCCAGCTGTGTCCCAAACCACCCCCTAAACCCAGCAAGGTTCCCTCTATGAGAGTACCCTGCACCCCTGGCCTGAAGACCCTCTCCCCACCAGTCCCTCCAGTAAAGCCCCACAAACAGCGACCTTCATCCCAGAAACAGCAGCAGTCGGGCAGCCCGTCGAGTCCAGAACTGAGCTACTGTGAACTGAGTCCATGCAGCCCTGCTGACTGGGAAAAGATGACTAGCTTACAAGCTAATGGCTACGTGGAGAGGCTAAAGACTGAGGAGGAGTTAAGGAGATGTGATAGTAGCGTAAAACTTGACCGTAGCTCCTATCATAACGCCATTGAGGCTCTAGACAACGACAGCGAGGAAGACAACGCGGAGGATGTGGATAAAGAACAGGACTGCAAGAAAGGTTTCAAAAGACCTATGTTTGAAACCGAATCGGCGTTCAAACCTGGTGACATCAGCTTCCGGCTTCTACCAGTGGAGAACAAGCCACTGGAGATGACAGTGCTGAAGAAAGCCAAAGAGCTGCTCGTCGGTCAGGATCCAAAGACCATCGCCAAACACATCCTCCAAGCAGACTGTCAGGTAATATTAATTATGAGCCTTTGAAGTCAACAGAAAATCGAAATTTGGCGAATATTTATTCTTTTCAATTTATCAACATGCATTAGGTATCATGAACTAATAATGAACAACATCTAATCCAGGTTCATGTTAATTTATAAATACGCCATTACTCATTGTTAATTTAGTTCATGAAACTTAATTAACTACACTGGGCCTTCCAAATAGCTATTACTGGTAATGTAACTTAAATGCCAATATTTAACAGGTAATTTTAAGCCTTAATTATAATAATTATGAATTAAGTGTATACAAACTTTGGAGTCTGTAAGTTTCTGAAAGAAGTCTGTTCTTGTAGTACTCATCAAAGGCTGCATTAATTTGATCAAAAAATACAGTAAAAACAGTAATATTGTGAAATGTTATTACAATTTAAAACAATAGCTTTATTTTAAAATGTGGGGGGAAAAAAGATTTTTTTGTGTGTGGAAAATGATACATTTACATAGAAAGTTAGAAAGTTCATTATAATTTAGATAAAAACAGTATAATTATGTTTAGTCACTTTGATCAATTATTGCAAATAACAAATTAACAAATAAAATAATTTCTTAAAATATATATATTACAGACAGTATTGCACGCACACATTACAAAAGCTAATATTGATTATGAAAATATTAATATTGTCTCTATGAGATAGTATGATAATACACAGCGTATCCATCACAGATTGTATACCTGATAACTTTCAATTTCAAAAAATAGGAAAAGTAAAACTAAGCACTCAACAACAAAGAAAAAAAATCAAGACAGATGAAAACAGAATTAGGTACAGCCATCCACACCCACTTACTGAATACAATCATGACCAACAGGTCTATAATTACAGTCTCATTATGTGAGTCAGCCTATTCTTCAGGTTGGAGACTGGTTCTTCCAGCCAACCAGCGGACAAGATCACAGTTGTGCCACACAGCAGGGGCTAAATGTAGATAAATCCAATTAAAAATGACCCAAAAAAGCCTCTTATACATGTGACTATCCACTTCTTCACGTCGTTCTGCTTTTGAAAGCAGCTCCAGGTTGTTTGTCTGTGTATATGGGAATTAAATTTTAAGCTGGCTGATTATGTCAGTCACAGGACCAATATTATGGACAAATACAGTCGACCCATCCACAGCCAAAATAGCTTAGCTTCTATGCAATGGATGTTAATTCCTTTGATGCAAACGCTGTGTTTACATGCTACAGGTTGCTAGGATACTAAATGTTTCCGNTTAGCTTAGCTTCTATGCAATGGATGTTAATTCCTTTAATGCAAATGCTTTGTTTACATGCTACAGGTTGCTAGGATACTAAATGTTTCCGAGGAGGTGCAAGGTCAAATGGGTGTGAACTCTGGGCTGGAGCTGGTGACCCTTCCTCATGGGAGACAGCTGCGGCAGGACCTCATGGAAAGGTAAACAGATGCTGTCAACATTTGACGTATTAAGCAGATTTCTGATGACTCAACTCTTTCAGAGAATATTATCTTTGCATATGATAAACTAATGAAACTGAGGTTTTGAGGTCATGTAGGCCACACATTTACCATGCATGGCTGGTTCTTCTTAAACAGGCACAACACTATGGCGATTGGAGTTGCTGTGGATATCCTGGGGTGTACAGGAAGTCTGGAGGAGAGAGCAGCCACCCTAAATCGGATCATTCTGGTAGCTCTGGAGCTGAAAGACTCCATGGGAGATCTTTATGCCTTTTCCTCTATAATGAAAGCACTGGACATGCCTCAGGTACCCGACAGCTCCTTCTAGAATTCCCCGCCCCCTTAATGTGTGGTCAATAGAAACAGGCTTTAATCTGTGTGATCTTTCTTGTATGAACAGATTACCAGACTGGATCATACGTGGACTAGCTTGCGAAGAAAATACACGCAGACTGCCATTATTTATGAGAAATCTTTGAAACCATTCTACAAAGGACTCTATGAAGGAAGTGGTGAGTTTCTTACACTAAAACACATTAAATGCCCTTCATAGGTCACCTTTAGTTAAGTTCTGGTTCTTGTCTTTCTAGCTGAAATCCCACTGAGCAATGCCAGTGTTCCGCTGCTAATGCCGCTGCTCACCTTGATGGAGAGGCCTGCGGTCACCTTTGAAGGTATGGACGTCTGGGAGAACAACGACCAAGGCTGTGAAATCATGTTCCGGCATCTGGAAGTAGCTCGTGCTGTTGCACGCAATGCAGACACATACACCTGCAATGCCCAGCGGATCCTCCAGGGTAAGACAAGGACATTACAACAGTCATTTCAGGATTAACATGGTGCTTTAACTTGAGGGAACTGGTGAGCCAAACACATTTATGTGATAGGAAGTTCAAATGCTGTTGGATTGTTCAGGTTATAGTCCTAAAATGATTGCATTTAAATCATGGGTTCCCTTAGGAAGTTAAAAGGTAAAATGACCAGTGATTCTTATGAGCTAGTAAGAATCTCTCAAAAAGACTCTCAAACAGTCTAAGAAATCCTTTAGAGCAGTTACTAAATGAACATGATTCACCTACTCAACAAGTTATCATTACTTTAGTCATGTCTGACTCACAATGAAGCAACTACTACAGTGATATGTACTTAAGGTTTGTGAGACTTAAATCAGTATAACTGCCAACTGGTTTCTTTCAGTTGAAACAGTTAAGATTTACATTTTAGTCTAGGACTAGGCTTAAGCCTTGTCTGTGAAACTGGGGGTATATATACTAATACATTTTTAACATTTAAAAATAGTGTAATTTAGCATTAGCTTAAGTACAAAAACAAAAAAACAAATGAACAATAGTAATTATTAACAGTACCCTCAACATTTGAAGTGGATCAAAAAAGTTGTCCTAAAGAAAAGAATGCATTTTGGTGTTAGGACAACTTTGATGAAAGGTTTTGATAAACTTAAAATTTTGATGCGTGTAATAAATGTTGTAAATTTCTTTTTATTTCCTGATATTTATAGCATTAATGTTACCAAAAATCATTCTTTAATGAATCTTTACTCTCTCTCCAGGATTCCAACCTAATGATGACATGCTGGAGATCTTGAGGACTGATTTCCAGTTGCGTCTGCTCTGGGGCAGCAGGGGGGCGGCTGTGGACCAGACAGAGCGCTACGACAAATTCAAACTCATCCTTACAGCCCTGTCCAGAAAACTGGAGCCTCCAGTCAAACACACAGAACTCTGAAAAACCAGACACTTTATATACATATTAGACTCTCTGAACCTCTCTGTGGAGCCACGCCAAAAGTCATCTGCATCTGAAAAAAGGATGTTCTTTACCAGAATGTGAGCTTCAATAGATCACAGGCAGATTGCAAGTTAAAAGCCATTCATGAGCAGAAATGGCAGTTCCATATGCATCTTCCAGAGGTGTGCTGTGCTCCACACTTATGAAATGAGCAGGTACCAGTTTTGCCTTCCAGAAAAGAAGGAGGGGTACGTAGAATATTTGTAATTTCCAATATATCATCCACCCTATGAAATACATATAACGTTGGAGGCAGAGGGAACACTCCATGAGAGGTGTATGGATGTGCTCAATCATTTGACACATGAAGTGATGGATAAGAGATGATGAACTACACCTTCAAGACAAATTTGCAGCTTTATGAAGGAACACGAGGTTGTAAAGTTTGTACACTTAGAAATATCATGAAGCCCATTGGTCAAAGCAGTGTTGATATGTTTAAAAATCCCACATGGAAAAAGATGTACATAATCATCACTAGTGTAAGCATGTGAAGGCTAGTTTGTGTAATATATTGTATTAAGTATTATTGACCTGTAAATAGTCACCCATAAATGAAATATTCTGAAAATATTGAATAAATATCTAATAAAAGCTTTTTAATTGTTACACAATTTTTCCTCATGTGTGTAATATATACTGTAAAAGGATTAGTGGATTTTTTTTTTAATTCAGCAAGCATGTGTTAAATAGATTTTTTTTAATTTAAAGATTTCTATTTTAAGCAAATGCTGTTCTTTCTATTAATCAAAGAATGCATTATGATTTCCACAAAGATATAAAGCAGCACAATGTTTTTTAACATTCATAATAAGAAATGTTTAGTGAGCACCAATAAATATATCAGAATGATTTCTGCAGGATTATGTGACACTGAAGACTGGAGTAATAGCTTCTGAAAATTAGCTTTGCCATTACTGGAATAAATTACATTTTAAAATATATTAAAATACAAAACAGTTTTTCTATTTTGTAATTATATTTCACAATTTTACTATTTTTGATCAACCTTGGTAAACCTAAAATATTAGATATCTGGTTAAAAACATTAAAAAAGAAATCATACTGACCCCAACTTTTGAACAGTAGTGTATGTGCATGTGTGTGTGTTATTTACAAAACTACTATCTACAACAGCAAATGATGCACTGCATATACAAAATTCAGGTTAAAAACCATTAGCTGCTGAAAAAACAAGCAATAGTGATGAAATCAATCAGAAAATACATCAAGCTAAGCACAGACTGAAGAAATGAAAGGCAGGATAAACGAGACAAACAGACATAAGTATTTATTTCTCAGTTGCTCTTGCTCCAACACAAACCCCAGTATATAGTGGTCAACGTTGTCTTACTGTACAACACATTCACACCAAAGGAAGCATTCACATCCGACATCATTCACTCCCTAAAATTCCAATTCAAATGCAACGGGGTAAAAAGTGCATCGGTTAAGACCAGGGTCCTATTGAGGACAGAGTTCAGACAGGAAGAAGAACTGGTTACAAAGCGATTACAGCACGGTTCTTTAAAGCAAAGCCTGAAAGCCATTCGCTCGGTTAAAAAAAAAAAAAAAAAAAAAATCACGAGAAAAACATTCATTCTGAAATAAAGATGTTAATACATACAGTTTAATAATAAAAACTAACTAGGTATATACATATGCATATATGCATCCATATGCATACACAGTTTTATATGTAAGAATCACATTCACAAATACACGCACTTGAGATCGGATTCTGGAGACGTGTGGTCCCTTGTTAGGAGGCAGTGAGCATGTTCTTTTAGCACATCAGGAGCTGGACGAGAAATGGAGAAAGCACCGCAGAGAGCTGGCAGCCCAAGAACAAGCAGTTTTTTGGGCACTGAGGGTCAGATAGACCCCTGTTTCCACACAGAGGCCTGTAATTAAGGCAGAGATGATGGTTGGCGTTCAAGAGGTCCTCGCTGGCGGCTCTCTGCCTGTTTTATATGGTGTTGGGTCCCCCTGCTGGTCATATGCAGAACTGCATCCGGCTCCTTCCAGCCTCCAGACTATGCAAAAGGGGGACGGGGCCAGTGGGTGGATGTTGCTGTGGGGACTGTCGCATTGGCTACAGAAGCACCATGCTTCCTCTACTCTGATTGGTCATGCTTTTGAGACTCACATCATGGTTAACATGGAATGCATCGATGAGGAAAAGTCAATGGAAACAGACACTAAAAAAAAGTGGTTGGGATAAGAAGTGGTTAAATCCTAATAAAGGGTCAATTGGTCAGAAAAGAATGAGGAATGAAAGGCTGCTGGATCATGCAGATGCATGTTATGATAAACATGAGATGATGACGGTACAGACAGACACACATTCCGCTGAATATGTTAGTGCCAGAATCTTTTTGGCTTCTCCGTTATTGCTCAAGAGCGTCTTTCCCCGTTCTCCCATGCCCTCCCAGATATTCCCTGGAACGTCTGCTGCAATGGAATGATGTTAATGGCCATGACACAAACAGCATGCAAACATGCAACCTGCCCCCAACACAATCTCGTTCTTAAATTCGCCCCACCGCCCCACTAACAGACCCACAGCAGTGAGTCCCGTCCACCAAACACCACAGAACCCCACTCATCCAATCAGGAACCTGTAGCCACAGAGAAAAGAGAGGACAGAGTCATTGACAGGTCCACCGACAACAAAGATTGATCAGCGACAGAGAAAAAGATAGAGGGCGCTAGAGAGCCAGCCCAAGACAATCTTGGATCGTATTTATTATATGCTTTCAATTTCAGGGCCCAAATTAAAAAAGGAACTTGTGCCACGACAAATCTCAACAGAAGAGTAGCACTCGCAGGAAAAGTTGAAGTGCTGCAATGAGGAAAATTTAGCAGCAAGGAAATACACTTTGGAGAAAGCTGGAAGAACTGCATGAACTGAAAGGTCAGAAATACATACTGTGATCAGACTGTAGGAAATATGCTCCAAGTAGAGTGTACTTTAGTTTCAACATGCATAAAAACATAAGAGCTGATGATTGAAGTGTGACAGTTATTCTCATTATAACGAGCAAATTACCGCTCAGATAAACAGACATTTGAAAAGGAGCTGATGCATTTTGTTCAGGTTTGCTCCGACGATATAAAACTGATTAAAAACAGTGCATTAAGCACTAATTAAAAATGGAATAAAAGCTATACAAATCTCTACAGGTCTACAGTTTAATCTGCTGCAGCAAAGTCACAGTGCAGAGGAAATAGTCACTTTAGCCAGTGTGACTGTGTGTTTGTCCTTGGGCTCACATGGTGAACAAAGGCATATGGCAGTCAGCCGAGCTGCACTTGATGAGTCACGGTAAATCTGACACACGCTCCCCCATGTGTGATGTCATAACTAGGCGGTGCTGCCGTGGGTGATGTCATATGTAGGTGACCGCACCTTTGCTGTTTTTCTCCAGTGTGATCTCCACGTAGGACGTGGGGACGTAGCCCTCCTCTCCGCCTTGTTTCCGAACCCGCGTCCATCCGTCGCCTTTATCTTCCTCTATGATGTACAGCACCTCGTTCTCTTTCATTACCAACGTGCCTTCGTTAGAGCCTAAGGAACAAACACATTTTTAGTACTTTAACAAGAATTGAAGTCACATAAATGAACACAGAGACTATGTGCAAAGGTGTAAACAAGGAACATTTAACGCGAGCTGTTTTTGTACCATCAAAAGAGTAGAGAGCTTTGCAGTGGCCAATGGCAGGGAGAGGATCGTCATCGTCAAACTCGTCATCAAATTCATGTGGGTCTGGCTGCGGTGGAGACCGATGCTCCTGACTGTGATCATCTGTGTAACTGCCTTCAGGGCTGAAAGAGAGAAGAAGTGATGTTTGGATAGGACTCGAAGGCACATTCGTTACATATGACAACCATGCTACGTAATGAGAAGCTACTGTTCCACTGATATCACGTTTCTCAGTCATCATATCTTTTGGTTTACGTAGATCAAGATCCAAATAAAAAGAAAATGTAACTAGATTAAGTACATTTGCGTACATCAAGTACACTACTATTCAAAATATGTTTTGTTTTAAAAAGAAGTCTCTAATATGTAAGCATAGTCTTATGCTTACACTCTTACAGTTATTTGAGAAAAAAAATACAGTAAAACAGTAATATTATTACAAATTCAATTTTTTTATATTATAATATATTTTGAAATATATTAAATACTCCTGTGACGACAAAGCTGAATTTTCAGCATCATTACTCCAGTCTTCAGTGTCACATGACCCTTCAGAAATCATTCTAATATGACAATTTGGTACCTTAAGAAACCGTTGATATTAAATTTTAGTCAATCTTTCCTAGCATTGAATGATTTATGATTGGTATTCCAACTACATGACTATTTGAATCCCACTGCTGTGCCTTTCTACTCATTTATCTCTACAAAAATCTTGCAGAACAGCTCCTCTACTTATGGATTTACAAACAGTTCAGGCACTCATAAAAGAGACGGCTTTATACTAGAAATATTATTAGTCTGTCTATCTTGAGAATGAAGATAATGTAATCAGGAAATGCAGACCTCTCTCTGCCGTGGGGTGCGTGGTGGTTCACATCTGCACTGGAACGTCGCTCACTACGGGATCCATGCTTTCCTTCAACCTCTGCTAGCCAACTCTGAGATGGAGAGAAAGAGGTGAAGAGTGATACAGGTCCAATTATGTTCGTTGTATTACTAGTAAACATCTGTTAAATCCAAATGCTTATTATAAGAAACTTCATGTGACGCAGAAACCGCATTA
>SCHK01443216.1:0-10633 GCA_004124795.1 Poropuntius huangchuchieni
TTTTTTTTTTAAAGAATCGATTGAAATGTTTTTCACCTGAAGGCTTCAATGAGTCGCTCCACTTTCTGTGCCTCTCCCTGCACCCGGATATGTGCCTGGAATTTTCTCAAGGCTTCATCCAGCTCCATTCCAGAGAAATCCATCTCATCTACCACACAGCTGGAAAAAGATAATGAACAAAATCAAAGGACCGCTACATTCTTTCCTGCACTGTAGTATACCCAGGATGGTGTATTCCCTATTAGTTTGGAAGTCTTCTGGGGAAAAATTGCATTATATTCCATGAATTTTATTAATTTTCATAGCACACATGAAACTGAGAGTGGTCACTGCTTTTAGACAAAGGAAAAAGCTAGACAAATTTAGTCTTTCCGATAAAAGCAAGTTCTATCAGTCTCTAAATCACAATCATGGGGCATACAAAGCAATCTGAAGGAGATTTTGCTCCAGGGATACTCAGAGTGCATTTGATCTCACATGTCAAGATTTACTGATTTCAAGGAAGTGCCTTAAAAAAAGTGCTGTCAGACTGAGCCGAACACAGACTGCATGGCCTTATCTGCCCCCATTATCTTGACTGTTACTGTCAGACTGAAAAGGGAGGATGAGTTAGCTTAAGAGTGAGAATGAGTTGATTCACATCGCTTCGGAAAAATGCTCCATGAACCTAGACACCTTAGTCAATATGTACAAAGCAGTGCAAGAGTCCATATATATTATCACTCTCTCACACTTAGACTTCATGGAGGACTGGATGGAATAATTGTTTGTCATATGCGGACTAATTTCAAGAGGTCACTAACAATTACAGCAAATGCTTGGGGTTACAACAAAAATGAAACAGATTCAATTGTTCTGAAATAGAATTAATATTTTCCACCTTTGATCCTTAATGCACTCGATTTAAAAAGAGGACACTAAATGGATGTGGGTACAATTGTAAAGAGCCAGTTTCTAAAACAATGGACTATGAATTTGATCCTACACGCACTCAAAGCCACATGAGCTTGAAAGGCTTAGACATGGTGGTCAGTTTGTCTCAGGAGGGAACACATAAATTCATAAAGGCTCCAGTGATACTGGCTTGATGTAAGTTAATTCTGCTGTGGTGAGGAGAGTGAAGGATAGTGAAAAGCATAATTACAGAGGAGCATCCTAAAATGAAATGGATGGAACTGTAGTTGATTTTTTTTGTAAATGTATGTAAAATATAGTTTACTTGGAGCATGGATTAATTAAATTGAAAAATGCAAAATTAACAAATTGCAGCATCTGCCAGTAAATTATGTATATTCAAGCTGAATTGTCTTATTTTATTCTATAATAATATACTTTTGCCTGTCCTGGTTTAACAAGCAGAGACAGCTAATTGTAAATAACCCATACACAAAACGAAAAGCATTGAAAATTACTGCATATTTGAAGTAACTTGGCGTTGGAGTGTATTTCACTTATACAACATGAACCCAGTTAAATTTGCAAACTTACTCAAGAACATCTCTGTTAAACTGTTTCTGCCTGTTGCCCAGGAACTCGCCAATCATCTGTCGACTCAGCCCTTTTCTCTGTAACAGGAAATGGGCAACTCCCACAGGTGTGTCTGGGACAAATCCTCTCTCAATCAGGTACTGGATGCCTTTTTCAGGTTTCCTAGAGACAATAAAAGAAGATCAAGAGTCTGAACAGTGCCTGCACTGGTCCCAAAGTGTGACTAACCAGCTCTCAGATCAAGTACGTTCTTGCGACTGGACCGTTACCATACAAGATTAAAAGGAACTTAATGGCCCAGTGCAAAGAGAGGCAAATCCACAATCATCCAAGATTAGAGGTTCCCACTTTAAACAAGGCTTTAAACGAACAAACACATTCTAAGGCACACGCAAAACATGCACATCCCCAGCAGCAAGCAAGCACCTTAATCCATTCAATAAGAAATTAAATCTGATTTGAAATACCTCATGATTGCAATAAATGATCAAACATAATCCCTATGTTGTTGTAAGGAGATTAAAAAAAAAAAGACAAACCTTGTTTGTCTTATGTACAGAGCGTTAGATGGTAAACTCTGGTTTTGAGGGCAGTCTGCTTTCCTTGATCAACAGCCCAACTAAACTAATAGTGTTCTCATCACGGTTCTAATTGCTTGATCGCTAATCAAATTTAGAGCGCTGAGTGGCAATCAAACAGCACCACATGCATGCACACAGACAAGTACAGAATAAATAAATGAGCCAAAATTATAATGAATGTCTGGAAAAGGAAAACACACGTCTATTGCGCTTTGTGTGCTTGGTTTAGATGATAATTGAAAAAACATTAGCTCCCGGCATTGTTCGCGCTCTAAGATCTTTCACAGTTATTAACACAGCTCCGATTGGCGCTAATGAAAATCATTACTCAGTGCAACTGAAACATGACACTCCAAAACAGAGATCGCGAGCAGTGCGGGAATGAGGAGCAAAGTAGCAGAATTTTGCCTGGACTGAGGTGTGTTTCTGTAGCTCAAATAGCTGATCATGACACTATTAGCAATGCCAAAGCTGTTGGTTTGATTGCTTAAATGCAATTCACTTTTGATAAAAAAAATCGGCTGATTGTATTAATGTAAAAAGCATAATGGAATTGCATGCTGGCAACAATTTACAGCATAATTCTGCTAACATGGGCATATAAATAAAAAAACATACTGAAACAACTTTAACTGTGGTCACGTTTACCTTATGGCACTAAAGTCTGTATTTATAACATGCAAATCTGCCATGTTTAGTAAAATGAAATTTCTTGAATTAGAAGTGACCTGTGATTAAGCTATGCTTCATGCTGCTTCGCTACACTATTGACAATGGACCCACTTTGTTGGTGAAATTTAGCTTATGTTTCGCTAATGCGGCTTTACAGTAACAGTGTGCTTTTTCCAGTAGCAGAAAATTTAAAACCTTGAATGGATTTATAGCAGATGCTCCACTCCACTCACATTCCCAACTAGCTTTCTACAACCAAAAGCATGCATTCACACTTCACCTACTTGTTAAAAAGGTTCAGGCCAATACGATAGTGCCTCTTGCGGATGATATCATTGCTGAACGCGGGCGAGTCCCAACTGTTGCGTGTCTCTTTATGATACGTCTGCTTGCTTAGAGTCTGCTCTCGAAGACTATCCCTGGATGAGGACTCTGAACTGCAGTTGATGGTATCATTGGAATTGGAAGTGCTATTGATGCTGTCATTATCGCCGTCGGAGAAGTCGGACTCGGATTTGCTCTGCCGGTTGGCAGTGCCGTTGATCGCCAGGTGGCTCTCCAGTTGCCTTGGCCGATGCCTAGGAGCGTCGTCATCTCTTGCCGGTCCCCTTGGTGGTAGTGCATGAGAGGGGATGTGTTTTGGGCTGCCCTGCTGACTGGCGATGCCCCGTTCGTAAGCGTTCTGCCTCTTGAGTGAGCTTCGGTCAGAACGGTCACTCAGCTCAACCGAGCTATCGCTGGGAGGTTCGATGGTAAGAAGGGGAAGGTGGTCTATCCTCAGTCTCTGCTCTTGACACTCTAGAGACGGGGTGCTTCGGCAGCTAGTGTCCGTGTCGCCCTTTTCGTCCTTATGAGCTAGAGACCAGTAGTCCTGTGAGTTCAAAGAACGTAGACGGAGGTCTGATTCTGTGCTAGAAGGTCTGTCAACTGATTGTGATAAAGGAAGTGGAGGGGAGAGCTCTTCCTCATCTATATAAAGTGTCACGTCGCTGTAGGAAGCTGTCATCTCGTCTCGCTTACGGTGGTCACTACTGTGAGAAGGCTTGACCTGGTAGGTAACCTCTTGCTCCAGGTCTGGATGACCTCTGGTTGGCTCTGGCTGTCCCTCGTCTCCGTGTAGGCTGCGACAGTTCAGAGCATCATCTATCGACTCTGCCAATGACTTCACTTGTCGAGAGAATACGTCCTCTAGCTCTGTAATGGCGTCTGTGAAATCGCTCTGGACTGCAGGTGACTTCATGTTGCTGGGGACCATCTCCCCACGCTCCGATTGCACCAAGGCTCCTAGTTTAGAACCATCGTCTGTAAGAGACAACTGTTTCCCCTCAAAATATGAACTGTGGACTTTTTCAGGTCCTTCAAACGAAAACTGCATTCTCATATTGGACAAAACTATGCGTCTGGACATGCGGTTCTCCGACATAGAACTCCTGAGCCGCTCAAAGTTCTTGTTCATCTGATATTGGCGGAAGGCAGTTTGGATTGTTCGCGCAGCATGTCGGGTTATAAAACGCCCTCCATACTTGCGCTCCAGCATCTCCACCTGTGAAAAAACACACAAACATTATGCACCACTTTTAATCAGAGTAGCAAAACCCAAACATGCAAAACATGTCCCATAATTTTATTGTTGATAGGGATTTTGTTCTCCCTCCCAAGACATAATATGACTTGACCAAACCACAAGCCAGAATTGGTAAGCCACATAAATAAAAGAGAGAAATAAAAGCCACACATGGTACTAACTATTTAAGCTTGGGTATTTTGCCAGGTAGGATGAATAAAACCATTTCATCCCTTATAAAGGCATCATGGACTGAAGAACGCCTTTAGCTTGGTACCTAAGAAACCAGTTGTAACCCACTACCATGCAAAAGTCAGCTTTTTAGCCTGAAGAATGGGCAGAACTAATCACATTTCTCAGCTCTGTGAGACCTCACACAGAGACGGTGGGCAGAACACCTCTGGACAGTACCACAACACCGTCACTCTGAATACGAATCACTCTCTCAGCATGCACTGAGTTATGATTCTCATCTCCTAAATCCTAAAAGGTTCTCATTGATCCCATATCAGCCTTTGGGTGTATTAAATTACTTCATATGAAAGACATGCAGTCACCACAAGCAAATTAAGGAATTAATGTTCACCCAACTACAATAAACTAGATTTATTGACACAGTCCTTTGAGGGGAAGTACATCAAATGTAAGATGAAGCCACTGAACCTCAATCACACTCCCTATGCACCAAAAAGGAGCATTCGCAATATGAATACAAAGAGCTGGTGAAGAATTTATGGTTTCTTGGTAGCATTCTAGTTTAAGATCATGAAGAACTCTACCTGTTTGTCTTGGAGGTCAGTTGAGAGCTCATAGCTCTCAGACAGTGATCGTGAGCGTTTGATAGCCTCCTCTTCTGCCTGTTTGCGAAGGATCGATTGGGAATGCTGGAGTTTGGGTCGCCGTGGGCGCTGCCGTATGTCGTGAGCGTACAGTGGTGGGCCGTCGAAGTGCTCTCCACTGATGATGGCACTGCGGCTCACCGGCCCTCGTAAATAACCACCACTGTTCTCTAGAGAGGGGCCCGCCTCACCACCCGGAGCCTCACCTTCCACACTGTACAGGGAACAAGAAAGAAATTGTAAGTTGTAGAGTGAGTTAGAAAATACAAAAAACAGTTTAGTTCATGTTGGCGAATGAGGCATGCCAGTGGGGATTTGGTTTTGATTCAATTCAATCAACGAGTCAGTTGTTCAAGAATCATACTACACTGGTTGCATGATATGTTTTTGATTCACTAAAACAATTTGTTTTTTAATTGAGCTGTTCTGGTCATGTCATTATTTCACATTCAATACAAACAGCAAACTCAGATTCACAACTCTATTAAATATGACAAAACATTCAGACCAAATTCTACACACCCAACACTATTTACAGTACATACTGTACAACACACGCCACCTTGTTTTTCCAGACACAAAGTTCCTTGTAAATCCCAATATCCACTCCCACAAGCTTACACGTGAGATTATGAATTGAACTTTGACACTGGTGTGGAGGTATAAAAGCAGACGACTACGTTTATGGCAACACACAGTGGTACAGTGCATCTCACAGGCAAAAATGTAATGGAATGATCAACACTTCTTGCAGACAAAACTCACTTTCAGTTGGTTAAGCTCTTTGGTATTGATGCGATCTGTTGATGTGCTTTTTTATAACATACAGCTTCCATAGTATGTGTTTCAGCTCCTAACTCCTCCAGTACTGAATACTAAGATAAAACATCCTAGTAGTCTAGTGTCAGCTGTCACATACATCATGCTTACACTCCAAATGACACACTCCAGGCCATAGCTCTGAGAATCAACAGCATAACTCCTACCTGTCAACACCTTAGCAGAGGTATACCTGCTGCAGCAAATGACTTTTGTTGCTTGAGGCGATGAGTAAAAAGAGAACCGTGACACATTCGTAAACAGACAAACAATCACACACACTTCAGCCACCTCTAATGTGATTGGATAGAAAGGTCAAAGTACATAATGAGGGTTATTTGATTACAATGCATATCAGTTACACCAGTGAAAGAGAGATGACAGATATAGGTGATTTTGATGTTAGAAACGTAGTCTTATAGTCAATCTCAAGACCAGTGACAAAATTCATATGGATGGGTCTGGTTCAAGATATCCATTTTATATATATACACTATAGAGTACATGTTTGTTTTGCACCTTTACTGCTTCTCAGCCACATACTGACACTTCCTCGCAACTACTAAGTGCCAGCAGATTATCTTTCTAGATTAAGTGCTCTTCTTTTAATTAAATGAATTAGTGTGCAGTAGAGCGCTCAGTATTACAGAGATGAGAACACTGACACAGTCAGATTGATTGAATTTGTTCATGTATAGGGGAAGGCGGCAGAGGAGAGGATGTATGGAAGTTGCAGCATAATTTTGCAGGTGTTTCCAATCTTGGATAAGACAAAACGAGAGTGTGGTGTAGATTGACTTCAACAAGCAATATCCTCAGGGGGGCAGGCTCTATTGAGCTGAGACACCCTTAATACACCGCTTCAGCTAGTGCTGTGATCATCAAATGACATACAGAGGATGTGCCTGAGAGATGTCGGGTCAAACGTATAGAGAGTGTTCTCACACTTCCTGTCAGGTCTGTATTCACCTGCTGCTTCGGTAAAAATGTGCTGAAATACAGATTCAAAAGGGAGGTCAACACGACGACCAGACATAAACGTGTTTTTTCAGAGTCACAGGTCAAGGCTGTAGAATCGATTCTTGTGTGAGACAACAGGAAGTCTCCAGCGTACACTCCAAATGGCACAGAGCATGCCATGCTTTTTAAAAAAAATATATTTATTTACTGGTTTTGGTTCCTTAACAGTTGAATTAACAACTTTTTTAGCTTCTAATACTTATTTATAATTATTTGTTTTAAAGACTAAGTAAACATTTCAGTGTTATTATTAACTAAAAATAAAGCTGTTTTCATTCATTGAAATACTGGTGATATAAATACAAACACTAGAAAATTTTAAATGTTGCCTTGGCAACTAACAAAAATAAAACATGTTGACATACTAATACTACTACAAACATTACAAATAAAAGTACACGATTAAAGACAAAACAAAAAAAAATTAAATTTAAAATGAAAACTGACAATATAAAAATAAAGGTTAAAAATATAAAACATCAGTAAATACTAAAATAATAATAATATAAAAATAATTTCAAATAAAGATACATTTATAACAATTCTTATGACCTATCATAGGTGGTGGCATAAGCAATTGTGTAAAATACTACTAACAAAAATCATAATGTGCATAAGCAAATGAACAACAATCATGAAATGCTACTTTTCATATATCAAATATCATAGTTTAAAGCTGTATATGTGTGTGGTCCACTTAAGTATCTGAATAAACAAATAGTCATTTGTTTGTGAACTGGAACACAATGTTTTTGGATTCATTAAAAAGGTATCATTAATTTAGGAATAAGAGAACACCGATTGCATTGTTTATTTCATGCTGTAGCTTCAGTTGCACAAGGTTCCCAACCATAGTACTGTCTGTTTTATAATGCAGAGCACATTGAGATGTCTCTGAGTGCCAATGCTACTTCCAGACATGACCCAGAGTCATGAACACACATAAAGCCCACCTGCTGCTCTGAAGGACAGAGCTAATGAGAGGGGAAGATGGGTAAACAGGAGGTTATATATAGATTTAAAGGTTAATGCAATGGCCTTGGTTTCATGCATTCCTATATGCACACATAAACATTCCCACTCTGCCTACAGCGTTTGGTAATAAAAGAAGATGAACATGTCTTGTTGCATGTGATTGTACATTACATGAAAACACAATGTGAGGTAATTCAGATGATGAATTTGGCAGCTAATTTCCCCACATATCTGCACTGAGGCCACCCGGCTCGAATGACTTTCGGTGTCTAACGCATGATGTCTACTGAAAGAGCTCTCAGCGGGTCCTTTGAAGGGTGGCAGCAAATACAATTTTCATTTTGTTTGGTTGCCTTCTCATCTCTCTGAGGAGAGCCAGGGTATTTTCAAAGCCTGACTCCCCCTAAACTGTGATAGATGATGGTGTCTGAAAAAGTCGCAATTATTGTGAACACAAGCGATATAAAATCCTACGAGGATGCCAGATGACAGGTCTGTGAAAAGATTCAATGAAAAATATAAGAAAATAAATACTTGGAAGTGTTTAGAGATCATCACAGTGATGGTGTGGGGGAAAAATGAACACCTTTTTGAAATGGAGGACATCTATTCATCTCAGAGCAATACAATGGGCTAAATGTTCAAGGTTGAGATAAACTGAAGTTACAAGGCGGGATAAAACTGAATGATTGGCAGTCCAGCTCTCATTTTAATTTTCTGCCTCGTGTTATTTTATAAGACCGTGAACGCTATAGCAAATTGAATTTAATGAGGAAGAAAGCCTGCTTTAATTGAGCCGAGGACTGCGCTCTCAAATCTATAAGCTGATGCTCAAAACACTAATTAGAAATGGGTTCATTGTTAAAATGGACACAGATTAGCTTCCAACTCTGTCAAGTTTTAACTTTCTTTCTTGCTTCATTCCCCAAAATATTCCTGTAATAAAACAAACAGACCACTAGGGGCACCAATATGCATTTTGAAAATTCAGCTAACCATGGTGAATGTTTGAGCGAAACATGCTAACTGCTCTGTCTTTAGCTGCATAGACGATCAAAGAAAACTATTTACAGTCGCAGCCTCAGAGGAGACAACAGAGCAGTGGATTTATTGATTTATTTACTGTATATTGCTGCAGCCACACAGATCTAAAATAAACATGCAATTTATTTCCCAGCTGTTTACCTTCACAGACATAACCGACTGTTTTTGAAAACTTATGTGTGTTTTTAACGTAAACTTGTTTGTGAATGAGAATTCAGTTTAGCACTTATATGCTGTGACAGCTGCTTTCTGTCCGTGTGCTTCAGATGTGTGCACTCAGAAAACGGTATATTAGAAGTTTAAACTAATATGGTTTAAAACGCATGATTTCAACACGATAATCAGACCCAAAACAGATGTTTTTAGCAGGTACGAGCTGTAATGACGCAGCTCTCTTCTGGAAGAGGGGGCGGGGGGCAGCAGCTCATTTGCATTTAAAAAGACAGGCACGAAATCAGAGTGTTTCTGCTTTCATTCAAAATAGGCATTTTGAAAATGATATAATAAATGATCTGTGGGGTGTTTTGAGCTGAAACTTCACAGACACATTCTGGGGACACCAGAGACTTATATTACATATTGTAAAAAGGGGCATAATATGTCTCCTTTAAAGGGATAGTTTACCCAAATGTAAAAATTTCAGTTTGAGGGTGATTTCCTAACTTTCATTTTTGGCTTAACTATCCCTTTAACAAAATATCTTTATTTTATTACACCCATACAGCATATAAATGGCGATTTTATCCAACCAAGTGAAGTGCAGAAAAAACTGAGGCTCAAATCCATAACTCAAGACAGCTGGCCAAGTTCTATATTTTCCAGAGGGTCTCATTAGACAGCAAGATGAGGTGTCTCTATAGGACCAGTTTGGGCTTCAGTCACGTCCAGCTCAGAGAGATGTGGGAGGTTCTGACAAGGGTAAGAGAACACAAGTGCTAACAAGATGGTGAGGTGTTAAGATCTGACAGAAGATGAAACGCACAGTCTCTTACTCTTCCCTTTAGAGTTCACCTAAATGAGACTCTTGAAAGATGGCCTCTAGTGTTAAATTACTTGTTTGAAACTCAAAGCCAAAAAACTACTGACTTATAACATGCTGATATAAAGAGGAACTAATCACTGGCAATTTCAATCATCTACAATTCCCATGAGTTTAACTACAACTGGTTGAACTGCATTTTATTTACATTTCATTCCTCTGAAGAGTCCACGCTTATGCTTTTTTCCCTTCCTTTTTAGGCAGCGATTTCTGCTGAGCTTATTTAACCTCATACTTTATCTAATTGACTGTGAAGCTGAGGTGCAGATGCTGAGTCTAACAAGGTAAAATAACAAGCTCATTTACATTTCACTAACTAAACTACATTTCATTTGAACTCTCGGGTGCTGATTTTGGAGTCTTTTTCATGTCCTAACCTTTCGAGCTGAAGGTTTTTATTGCCACCCTGACAACTGACATGAGATTTTCTTAAGATTAGACAGTTATAAACAATAAATGTTCCAATAGACGAAAATATTTTGCTTATTATTTTGCCATACTTGCAGAAAAAGGTGACGCTGTGCTGTTAACAGAGGTTACACTAAATCACATTAAACCAGAAAATGTCTTTTAACAGTTTCGAACAAGAAAC